>JAJOOP010000439.1:0-32909 GCA_029582705.1 Solanum chacoense | reverse complement strand
AGGAATGAGTATTCAATTTTCTTTAATTTGATAGGTCATAACCCACCTAATTTATTTTGTGCTAAAAGATATGACCATTTGAAGTTGACCCGACAACTATATTCTTCCAACTAGCTGTTGACCCTTACCTATGGTCAATCCTACGGTCCGTAGGTCCAACCACGGACTGTAATGGTCGAACATGGGTGGGATCAGAGACCATCAAAATTTGGACCTTAACGACGAAACCCCACCTACTGTCCGTGGTACTACCTACGGTCTGTGGGCCGTTCTATTGGTACTGTCACCAGTTTTTAAAAAAACTAGGATTTTCTCCATTTTGAGATCTAAGGTGTTACCTTATCTCACCCTTGGGAACATTCATCTTCGAATGAAGTCTAAACAAACTGAGTATGGAGAGAACGAGCTTCAATCCCTACCACTAAGTACTAGTAATTGATATCTTACTAAATTGTGTTCTAAGAACATGTAAATATGTTGAAATGCAAGAATAACTGAGGAAGCAAGATACTGAGATTGAATTACACAAGAGTAAACTAAGAGACTAGAGAGAAACTAGTACCTCAATCTAAAATGGAATTGGAAGGAAAGAGGTGAAGATACTTGGCCACCATGGCTGCTTCTGCTTCCCAAGTATCTCCTCTACGGACTGACTCCTCCACAAAACCTTCATTGAAGGAACTTCCTTACTTCCTAACATACGAATTTGACGGTCAACAATTTCAACTCGCACCTCTTCATAAGTGAGAATATCTTTCAAAACCACACTCTCTAATGGTGCTATTGATGTTGTATCACCCACACACTTCTTCAACAAGGAAATGTGAAAGACGGGATAGACCGCTGGTAGTTTTGCTGGCAACTATAACTTATAGGCCACGTTACCAACCCTTTTCAAGATTCTATAAGGACCTACATAACTGGGACTGAGCTTTGCTTTCCTCCCAAATCTCATCACCCCTTTCATATATAGGTGACACCTTCAGGAAAAACCAGTCATCGATTTCAAACTCTAAGTCCCTTCTCCTCACATCTGCATAGGACTTATGATGACTCTAAGATATCTTTAGTCTATCTCTGATGAGGGGAATCTTTTCCATAGCCTATGAACCAAATCTGTCCTAATCAAAGCTACTTCACCTACTTCAAACCAACCAATTGGGAACCTGCATCTACGCCCACATAGTGCCTCATACGGGGCCATCTGAATACTGGAATGGTAGTTATTATAGGTGAACTCTATGAGAGGTAGGTGATCATCTTAGTTACCCTTGAAATCGATCATGCAAGCTCTCAATATGTCCTCTAAGGTTTTAATGGTACGTTCTACCTGACCATCCATTTGTGGGTGAAATGTTGTACTGAAATTTACCTGAATACCAAGACCTTTTGCAGATAATTTCGAGAAATGAGAGGTACACTGAGGATCTCTATATGAGATAATAGACAAGGGAACCCCATGCAACCTGACTATCTCATTGATGTAGAGTTTGGCGTAGTTCTCTGCTGAATCTATAGTTTTGACACCCAAGAAGTGAGTGGACTTAGTAACTCTGTCCACTATCACCCAAATGGAGTCATGTTGTATGCGAGTGTGAGGTAAGCCTGTAATAAAGTCCATGTTTATCACTTCCCACTTCTATGTACGAACTACACCCTGGGAACGTGTGTTTCCCGTTTGTCCCCTAATTGACATTAAAAATATTAGTTTATGTAATCATAATGGACCGTACATAAATTCATCGGTAAGTTCAAAGCTATGTCCTTTTGTATGTAAGTATGACATAAGAATATAACTCTTTAAAAAATATAACATGAAAATGTTGTATCAGATGTTGGAGGTTTGATAATTTCAATTGTTCATGAAAATTAAGCCTTTTATTATATCAGAAGAATCAATATATTTTATTTACTAAACGTAGGTTTTAATAATAAAACAAGAAATTGGCTATAAAAAAGATAATATGTTAAAATACAGATACACTATATTTTTTGAACTATATATAAAAGGATCTGCATATAAAAAAATAAATATGAATTCTAATACAATAAAATTCAATGTAACATTTAGTCATCTTTTTACTTTACATTATTTTATTTTTTTATCATTATTGCACTAATTTTTGTACCTCTCCGTAATAGTTAAGTACATGAATTTTCTACACATTTGAGATTTCATATAAAAAGGAAAAAGTATAAACATGTTGTTTTAAAAAGATAAATGATTATCAAACAAAGAAGAAGACATAATTATTAATGTTTATCTAAGACTTACTCTTTTATGGGTCTGTTTTTGAAAATATTCTATGGGATTTAACATGCTAATCCTAAAAAAAAATTAATTATACATATAAATTGGGATTAACTTTATTACATTTATATCCTAAAGATAGAAGAAAGGAAGAATACAAAAATATAGTAATCAATTACGAAGTTATATTTGAAAACTCAAAAAGACGGAGATATGAAAAATAAAAATTCACTTACAACTTCAAATTGAAGAATATTCATCTTGTAACTATGACAATTTACATATTTCTCAACAAAAAGAAGATGAATATGCATGAAATTTTAAAGAATACTAATAAATAAATCAGTAAAAACTCTTATAATTACAAATCAGTAAATGAAAATCTCACAACTGATGTAGACAAACCTAATGTTGACTGCAAGATGATCACAAACTGAATGAAAGAAGAGAATACAAATAATGTTGTGTGAGTGTGTTTGATAGACTCTTCATTACCCACACTTATCTTATAGATTATAATTGAACGCTATTAGACTCTTCATTACACACATTTTATTAGTACATGAATATATGATTGCATTAGATCTTGTTTGATGCATGAATATAAATATAACTATTACTTAATATTTAATTAATTAAATAGATATCAATATTTAATTTATTTAAGGGATAAGATAAGGGCAAAATGGTAATCCAAATTTGAGGTTAGGAGCTTCCCACTTATATTAATATATGATGTTAATCTCTTGAGTCATACCTCCTGGTTTCTGATGTTCTACCTCCACCTGTTGAAGTTAGGACACTTAGTCACAATGTCTTTTATGTCCCTCTTCGTGTCGTTCCACAAAAAGACTTCTCGTAGATCACGGTACATCTTAGTGGCACCTGGATGAATATAATATTTGGAATTATGGGCTTCTGTAAGGATTTTCTCCCTTATCTCAACCACATTAGGAACACATAAGCGACCCCTGGCAAGGAAGCACACCATCTACCCCTCCCCCAAGGTAGAAAACCTCAACTTTCTGCTAATGAACTGCACCTTTTAACTGAAGTAATATAGGATCATTGTCCTATTTTTCCCTAACCTCCACTACCAATGAAGATTCCGATTAATTTGGACCTATCACACCACCATCTGATATGTTTGTAAGGAAAACTCCTAAGCGAGCAAGCTAGTGAACATTTTTTGCTAACTCTTTCTTTTCTTCTCAACATGTGCTATACTACCCATAGGCAATCTGCTGAGATCATCAGTCATGACATAGGCCTTACGAGATGTAAATCACATTCATGACATAGTCTTTAAGTAGTTCAAGCCATCTCCTCTAACAAAGATTCAACTCTTTGTGGGTGACACATACTGGAGGAGGCTCTTATGATCTTTGAACACATCAACATGGACACCATACAAGTAGTGTCTCCAAATCTTTAGGGAAAATACTACGGGTGTAAGTTCAAGGTCATTAGTCGGGTAGTTCTTCTTATGGACCATAAGATGCCTAGAAGTGTAAGTTATAACCTTACCTCGCTGCATCAACACACAACCTAGGCCGACCCTAGATGCATCACAATAAATCACATAACCATCTAAACCATCTGGTAGAGTCAAGACAAGAGTTGTAGTCAACCTAGTCTTTAATTATGAGAAGCTTTGCTCACACTCATCTGACCACTGAAATTTGACCTTCTTCTGAGTCAACTTGGTTAATGGGGAAGCTATGGATGAAAATCGTTCAACTAACCTCCAGTAATAATCCGAATCCAAGAAACTTGTAATATTTGTTGGAGAGATAGGTTTGGGCTAGTGTTTTACTGCCTCAATTTTCTGAGAATCCACTCAGATCCCTTCACGAGATACAACATGGCCAAGGAAAGTGACTGATTGTAATCGTAATTAAGATTTATTGAACTTAGCGAATAGCTAGCGATCATTAAGGGTTTGAAAAACAACTCTCCAATGAGTCGCATGTTCTTCAGCACTTCAAAAATAAATAAGGATATCATCAATAAAGATAAGGATAAACAAGTCAAAATACTGTTTGAACACCATGTTCATTAAGTCCGTGAAAGCTGCAGAAGTATTTGTTAGTCCAAAAGACATAACTACAAATTCATAGTGACCATATCGAGTCCTGAAGACTATCTTCGGGATGTCACTATCTCTGACTCAAAGTTAATGATAGCCGAATCTGAGGTCTATCTTAGAAAAGATACTAGCACCCTGGAGTTGATCGGACAAGTCATCAATCCTGGGTATGGGATACTTATTCTTTATTGTGACTTTGTTCAATTGACGATAGCCAATGCACATTTTGAGAGAACTGTCTTTCTTCTTTATGAAGAACACTATAGCACCCTATGGAGAGATGTTGGGTCTGATGAAGCCTTTATCTAGAAGGTCTTTCAACTATTCTTTCAATTTCTTTAGCTCAGCTTGAGCCATTTTACAAGGACGAACCAAAATGGGCTATGTATCTTGAAGGAGATCTATTCCAAAGTCGATTTCCCTTTCGGGAGAAACTCCAGGAAGATTTTCTGGGAACACTTTAGGAAACTCATTTACCACTAGGATTGACACAAGAGTTGGGGTTTTGGTGTTTGAATCCTTAACCTGAATGAGATGGTAGATATACCCTTTAAAGGTCATTTTTTTTGCCTTAAGGTAAGAGATAATTGACATATAGGCACTGAGCTACTACCCTTCCACTCTATGACTGACTCACTTGGAAACTGAAACCAAACGATTCTGGTTCTACAATTGACTAAGGAATAACAGGAATGTAACCAAACCATGCCCAGAATGATATCAAAATCTATCACTTCTTGCTCAACAAGGTTTGTTGAGGTGATTTTCTGAGAAACTGTGACAAGGTAGTTTCTGTATACCTGTCTAGCTATAACTGGGTCACAAACTAGAATAGAGACTGAGAAGGGTTTTGAGAGAGTTTCTTGACTAAAACCAAAGTTTACTGCTATATAGGAAGTTACAAAAAATAGTGTAGCCCCGGGATCTAATAATGTATAAGCATTTAAATGAAAGACTCGTAACGTACCAGTGACCACATTAGGAGAATCTTTCTGATCCTAGAGGGCATATAATCTGTTCTAGCGCTGACTACCACCTGTACCCGATGAAGCACCCTACTGAGTTGGACGACGTGCTAGTGCTGCTGGAGCTGTAGAATGAGCCATATTATTGTTACCTTTTTGCCTCTTCCAAGCAGAAGGGAAATCCTTGAACCTATGGCCAGAATGACCACACCCAAAGCACCTTTCCGTGCCATCAAGACACTCGCCCAGATGGTTCATACGATACTTTGGAGAAATTGGGAAAGTTTTGTTACCTGAAGTAATCCCCACATACTTAGAGCATGATGCCCTGCCTTTCTAATCCTATCAAAACTTAAGGGATGGAGCACTATCTAATGAAGGTGTTGTGGCTGTAGTCCTTTGCAGAAACTGTGAGCGATATCCATAGCCTGACTTTTGCTATGAGTGTTCATAATTTCATGTTCTGGCCTTTTTTTATCGTTGGCCATTTTCCTAAGCTTATATCCCTCAACCTAGTAAGCATAAGTCATGAGTATGGAGATATCCATATCGCCTAACAGCATAACATTCCTGCACTCGGTCTTTACTAAATCAAATACTCTAAACATGAAATTGCTCATTTGTTCCCTGAAATCAGCAACCATATGTGGAGCATACCTGGAGAGCTAAGTGAATTTTGTCCATATTCTTGGACTGACATTGGGTCCTGCTTCAAGTTCATAAACTCTTGTGCCTTAGCTTCTCTCAACTCCCTTGGGAAGAACCTGTCCAGAAATGGTCTAGTAAAACAATCCAATGTCACCTGAGCTGCATTCTCACCCTTGTTATCCTTCCAGTACATGGACCAAAAATGAACTACATCCTTGAGTTGGTAGGATTCTAACTCAACACTCTCAGTACCAGTCACTTGTATTACTCCAAGAATCTTATTAATCTCATCAATAATGTTTTGTGGGTCCTCAACAACCTTTGACTCTAGAAAGTCAAGCGGATTCATCCGAACAAAGTCTTGAACCCTAGCTGCAGCTGATCTACCATTTTTGTTTGCAGAAACTAGGCTTGCTAATTGTTACGATTCCATACTCTGAGCCACGAGTTGGATCACATTATAAAATTTTGCATTTGTAACCTCATAGTTCGGGACAGGAGGAACTGCATTAGGATTGTGTGCATTAGAATTCCATGTGTTAGCTCTATAATGAGGCATGATCTGAAACGCATAATGATGGATTAGAAATGAGAAGTTTGATCATACCCACACACGATAAGAAAAGTAATGAAACTGAAGTTTTTCTTAAAACACTTCATAACCTGCCCCTCATAGATGTGGCGCGCTTCACACCCATGAAAGAGACTATACTTAGTGCGGCTTTTAGACATCTTAGGACTTCTGAAGCTAATTCCCTGATACCAAGTTTGTCACGCCCCGAGGCTATCCCTTTAACATAATACGGGACCTAGGATCACAAGTGATCTCAAGCTAACCCTGTGTCTTCCATATATCAAGTATACGGGGAATAACTGAATAAGACATGTACTATGCGGAAGCTAATACAATGGATAATTGAAAGTGGAGAAAAACCCAACTAGTCTGAATATATAAAATGTAATGAAAGTCTAGTGATGACTGAAACACCACTTAACAACTGAAGTTGCATCTACTACTACGTCTGAAAAAACCTCTCATTGAGTTGAGTTGCCGGGACATGCCCCAGCTAACTCTAAATAAACTAAAACTAAAAATAATGACCAAAATAAAAGCATGTCTATTGTCCTTAAAATATGAGAACTCACCATTGAAGCAGTTCAATGCAGACCTAGAATCTATCTTAGCATTATTTGGATGTTCAGTCCCTAAACCTATATCATGAAAGAATGTAGCGTAGAGTATGTGTCAGTACTTGGAATGTAGTGAGCATGCATGATATAGATACTACGATGAATAAGTATATATAAGTTGAACAAAGCATAACTAAGCATGACATAAACTGAGAAAAAATTTAAATACTGAAACACAGCTAAAAAGCTAAGTTAAATGTAATGACCAAGTACAAATCATGAAAATAACATGTTGAACTAAATGTTGAAGTATATACTGAGACCCTGGTCAAACCACGTGAGCTAGACGTGGAGTCCGATGTATACGCCCTATAGAGAAGACCCTATATACCTTGCCAGGGGTACAAAGGCATGACTGTCGTGATCACCAAATTTGATTCCCAACAAAGGGACTTATAATCCTACGCGGGCACGTAGTTCTGGGACTATAACCATACGCTGAACCCTAGTCCAACTAGATGCTAAGTCTACTCCCAAATAAATACATATGAAGCTAAAATGCACTAAATACTGAAAAACTCAAAATACTGACATGCTAACTGGGAATTTAACATTTTTATACTGAAAATGTGCCATTCAAAATCTTGAGCATTGTTTTATGTTTAACTTACCTAGCAACTATAATTCATTAACTAAGAGAATTTTTACAAACTAGGGTTCTGACATTTTTACAAGGAATTACGAAACTAAGAGAATTTGAACTACCAACCGTCGTTTAGGGTCGTTGTTCATGCTCTGCCCGACAGGGCTTCAATAAAATGAAGATAATGTTTTATTCCAAGCTTGGAGTTTAGAAAACTCAGTGGAGTTAAGAAGAGGATTAAATTATCTTTAATTTGATAGGTCATGGACCACCTAATTCATTTTGTGCAAAATTATATGACCGTTTGAAGTTGACCCAACAACCATTTTCCTCCAATTGGCTACTGCCCCTCACCTACGGTCAGTAGGTCTAACCATGGGCCATAGTGGTCTACCGTGGGTGGGATCAGAGACTATCTGAATTTGTACCTCAACGATGGAACCCTACCTACGGTTTGTGGTTCTACCTACGGTCTGTTGGTGGATCCGTTGGTATTGCCATCAGTTTTTTTGAAAACTAGGATTTTTTCCAATTTGAAATCCGAGGTGTTACACTATATGACGTTTAGGAAATTTCACTTCTTTCATCACTCTAATTTCATACGATAGAGTTTAAATCTACATTTCTCTCTTAATCCTTAATGTTTTTCATTATATTGCCCCTGAAAGAGCATATGTGAGAAGGAATACAAATGATAATGCAGAACAAGAAGATCATCAAGCTCCTTCAGTTCTAACTGACCCTTTGGCTGAGCAAGTGATCAATACGGAGATCATAGCAACTTTTCAGGTTTTCGCCAAAACTATGACGGCTCAAGCCAAGCGAGAGGTTGTGGTCTACGTGAACCCAAATGTGGATACGGTGGCATCAAGAGTAAGAGACTTCACTAGAATGAATCCCCAAGAGTTTCATGGTTCTAAGGTTGAGAAAGATCGTCAAGAGTTCAATGATTAGGTGTTTAAGGTTTTGATGATCAACAGAGTGACGCCGATGAAAAAGGCGGACTTGGCCACTTATCAACTTAAGGGTGTTGATCAAGTTTGGTTCAACCAATGGAAGGAGGACAATGGTTAATGTAGGTTCTCTTGATTGGGAAAAGCTTAAGGTTCCTTTCCTTTTAGGTTCTTTCCCCTTGAGATGAGAGAGGAAAAGGTACTTGAATTCATCAACCTACGTCAATGAAGTATGACTGTGAAGGAGTATGCATTGAAGTTTACTCAATTGCTATGGTGCTTATGGAATATTGTACCACAATGCTTATTATGGAAATTAAAATTTGTCATTTAATTATTCATGCTCAACAAATTGAACAGGAGAAACTTAAGGAAAAGTCTGGTGAGGGAAAGAGGGCGAAGACCAGCGATGGTGACTTTTTACATTCAAGGTCAAATGGACATAGTCACTCTAAATTTCGACAAAGGTTTTCTGGTCAAGGTTCCTCTAATGATCGGTCTCTTAATTTCAACAAATAAAGGGTTTCTAACCGTAAGCATTGAGAAGGAAATGGTGGTGAACATGGATCTTCGGTTTTTGCAAGCTGAAATTGTGGCAAGATTCATTTGGGTAAATGCTTGATGGTTACATAACATTTTTTTGGTTGTGCTAAGAGTTGTCACTGCTTGTGAGATTTTCAATATAGAATCAACAAGGTAAAATATAGTAGGCAAGGTCCATCTAGTGGTTCAGGTTCGAGTTCTCCAAAGTAAAATGAATTCTATGCATTCCAAACTCAACATGAACAAAAGGATTCTTCCATTGTATTTATCGGTATATTGAAAGTCTTCCTTCTTGATATTTATGATTTGCTTGATCTCGGTACTACATTGTCTTTTGTAACGCCATATGTGGCTAAAAGGTTTCATGTTTCTCTGGATGTATTGTTAGACGTTTTTTCTGTCTCTACTCCAATTCGTGAATCTATTGTGGCTAAGAAAGTCTATAGAAGTTATCTCACCTCCTTATGCCATAGAGTCACTTATGTCAACCTTGTAGAGCTTTCTATGTTGAATTTTGATGTTATTCTTGGTATGGATTGGCTTTATTCTTGTTATGCTTCTGTTGATTTTAATACTCGAGTGATTAGGTTTCAGTTTCCAAATGAGCCCTTCCTAGAGTGGAAAGAAGGAAATTCTATGCCTATGGGTCAGTTTGTTTCTAGTCTTAAAGCTAGGAAAATGATTTCTTAGGGTTGCATTTGTTATCTTGTTTAGATTAGGGATACATATTGTGCAACACCTATTCTTGAGTTTGTCCCCATTGTAAATGAGTTTCTGTAAATGTTTCCTAATGATCTACCCAGTGTTCCTTTCGAAAGGGAAATAGACTTCGGTATCAACATTCTCCCAAATACACGGTCTATCCCTATTCCTTTTTACCGTACGACTGTAGTAGAACTTCAAAAATTGAAGGAGCAATTGAAAGATTAGTTAGATAAAACTTTCATCCGACCGAGTATCTCTCTACGGGGTACTCTAGTTTTGTTTGTTTATAAGAAGGATAGTTCAGTTCACATATGTAATGACTAACGACAATTGAACAAGGTTTCCATTAAGAATAGGTATCCTCTTTCACTGATTGATGATTTGTTTGATCAACTCCAAGGAGCGAGTTATTTCTCTAAGATCGACCTCCGGTTGGGTTACCACCAATTGAAGGTGAAGGAAGGTGACATTCCGAAGATGACTTTTTGTACTCACTATGGTCATTATGAATTTTTAGTAATGTCGTTTGGTTTAACTTATGCTCCAGCCATTTTAGCAGACTTGATGAATAGAGTATTTGGACAATATATTGATATGTTTGTGATTTTGATTTTTGATGACATCTTGATTTACCTACGGAGTGAGGATGAGCATATCGATCATTTGAGAATTGTGTTACAAGTCCTCAACGACTGACAATTATTTGCAAAGTTTAGTAAATGCGAGTTTTGGTTGAGATCTATGGCTTTTTGTTGGTCACATTGTTTCCGGTAACGGTATTGAGGTAGATCTTAAGAAGACTAATGTGGTTAAGAGCTGACCTAGACCTTTATCCCCTTTGGCTAGATATTATTGGAGGTCTTTGGAAGGATTTTCTTCTATTGCCTCCCTATTGACCACATTGAATCAAAAGAAGGTGAAGTTCTTATGGTCAGAATCATGTGAAAAGGGTTTTGAAGAGTTGAACCATAGGCTTACCGCTCCTCAAGTGTTGACTTTATCGAAAGACTCTGATGGGTTTGTTGTTTATTATGATGCTTCAAGGATCGGATTATGGTGTGCCCTTATGAAAAATGGGAAAGTTATGGCTTATGCTTCAAGGCAACGTAAGACTCAAGAAAAGAACTATCCTACCCATGATTTTGAATTGGCAGCCATTGTTTTTGCCTACAAGATTTGGAGGCATTATATGTATGGTGTTCATGTTGATGTTTTTACTGACCACAAAACTTTGCAATATTTGTTTAAGCCAAAAGGATTTGAATTTTTGCCAAAGGAGGTGGCTTGAGTTACAAAAAAGATTATGACATGAGTGTCCTCTATCACCCTGGTAAGGTGAATATAGTGGTAGATACTCTTAGTCGACTATTAATTGGTAGTGTTACTCATGGTGAGGAGGATAAAAAGGAGTTCGTTCGTGATCATCATAGATTGGCTCGATTGGGTGTTAGGTTTGTTAATTCTAATGAACGAGGGTGTTGTTGTTCATTATGGTTCCGATTTGGTTTTTTGTGAGGTTGTTTGTGTGTTCTTAATGTTGATGACTTGAGAGAGCAAATTTTATTGGAAGCCCATATTTCTCGGTACTCCATCCACCCGGGAGCCACCACGATGTACCGTGACTTGCGGGGGGATCTATCGGTGGAATGGGGATGAAGAAAGATATTTTGGAATTTATGGCTAAGTGTCCTAATTTTCAACAAGTAAATGTTGAGCATCAAAATCCAAAAAATTTATCTCAAGATATTAGCATTCCTACTTGGAAGTGGGAAGATTTGAATATGGACTTCATCGTTGGCTTACCCCGCACTCGGCAACAAAATGGCTCTATTTGGGTTATAGTAGATGTTATGACGAAGTCAGATCATTTCATTCATGTCAAGGTTTTTTATTCAGCAGGAGATTATGCTAAGTTGTATCTAAGGTAGATGATTAGGTTGCATGGGGTGCCCCTATCCATTATCTCCAACCGTAATCCCTAATTCACTTCTCAATTTTGGAAGTCTTTCCAAAAAGGTCTTGGTACCCGAGTTAAGCTTAGTACGGCCTTCCACCCTCAAACTGATGCGCAGGTAGAGCGTACTATCAAAAATTCAGAAGATATGTTGAGAGATTGCGTCATTAATTTCAAGGGTAATTTGGATAATCACTTGCCTTTAATTGAGTTTGCATATAATAATTGTTATCATTCAAGTATAGGTATGACTCTATTTAAAGATCTTTAAGGATGGAAGTGTAGATTTCCTAGAGGTTGGTTTGAAGTTCGTGAAGTTTCTTTGATAGGTCATGAGGCTAAAGAAAATTTTTGGCTTATAATAGAAAGGAGAAATGGTCTGGTGGATCCTTGTACTTATATCTGTTTGTATTTTAGACCCTTCTACTTACCCTTTTGTCATTTGGACCCCTAAATCCATTCAAACACAACATTTTAAACACATTTTTTATGTGGTATGATGCATGTTGCACAAACACGTACACGTTGGTCAAAAAACAGTTTAATCCACATATGAAATTATATTCCACATACGTACTAAAAGAATAGTCATTGTTTCCAAAAAACCCTGAAGATCTTTACTCATCAGATTATTCAAAAACAACAACAACAAAACAATTAGACCAAAATAAACACATCACATCAATTCAATTCACAAAAAAAAGATTTGGGCAAGGACAATCAAAAAAACCCCAAGTGATCAAATACCCTCAATATGCTTGAGAAAGCACGCATATTCCTCCTCTACAGAAAGATCTATGCAGCAAAACTCTCCCTCCACAGAGAAGAAAAACCAAAAGGGTATTGAAAACACAGAAGAAAAAAGGGTTATACAAAGCTGGCCAAATATGAAAAAGGGGTACACCGAAAAGGAAGTGAATAATTGGAGTAATGGGGTTCCAAGATGGTATATTTTGGACCTCCCCTTTTCTCCCTTTGCCTGGAAACAATTGTACTGTAATTAGTTTTTTGATTTTTTGATATTCTTTTTTTGCAGATATACAGAGAGACAGTATATATATATATATATATATATATATGGAAATCAAGACCAATAGGAAGAACAAATTCAGATAAATTTATATATTTTTATGGAAATAGAGGTGTAGAGAGGGAAACTATGGAGGAAGAAGATAGTGAAACGATGAAAAAAATTGAGTCTTTGACAAATGAATAAGGGAGCCACCAGCCATTCTTGTTTTCTTTTTTGGCTTCTTCTTTTTCTAGTATTTTTTTTGGTAAAATACGGTTTAATCGAGGCTTTGGAGAAATGGTAAAGTTGTCATCACGTAATTTATATTCGTCTTATTTGAGTCATGACATTAGCTAGGTACTTTTGTCGAGATTAGGTTGACTACATCGAGCCGTGACCGTGAAGACAACTAAATCAAACCAACAAAAATATAATAGAATCACTCACAAAAAAAGAGATGAGTAAATCGAAGGAAAAAAGAAAAGAAAAGAAATTTTAAGAGACAAGATCGAGAAAAAGACAATAAAAAAGCTCAAATTTGTCCAACAATGGTGTTGAGTGAAAAAAAAGATGAAGAGATGGTCTTTAAAGGTAAAAATTTGACAGTTACTGCCTTGTTAAGGCGTCTCACGCTCTTGTTTTGTGTGTATCACACTCTCCATGTGGAGTCTTTCCACATAGGATACCACATAAAAAATTGTGTTTAAAATATTGTGTTTGGATGGATTCAGGGGTCCAGATGACAAAAGGGTAAGTATAAGGGTCTAGAATACCAATAGATACAAGTACAAGGGTCCACCACACCATTTCGCCTAAGAGAAAGGCAGAAAATGGCTCAAAGTCCACAAAAGACCTATGACGATGTTAGAAGAAGAGAGCTTGAGTTTGATGTTGATGATTGTGTTTACTTGAATATTTCACCTATGAAAGGTGTCATGAGGTTTGGGTAAAAGAGGAAGCTTAGTCCACGATGTAGGCCAATATCAAATTTGGATACCATTTGTAACAACCCAGAGTACTAATGATATTTTCTGCTCTAGGCCTAGGCCCATGCGGCATTAAAATGCCTTTCTAGTTTGTAAGGCCTAGTTACTTACATACCCAATATTACTTGTTTGTTTTACTGATGTGAGACTTCTAATCTAAAAGTTGAGGTATACATACACCAATTCTATGAACTCAGCATTCTCGTTAAGGTTTGCCACACCATATGAGATTTTCCTAGCCTCAAAACTCATATTTTCCCTGCCTTATAAGAATTTGCCTAAACTTAGTTCAACTATAGCCCACATCGACCACACTGATGCTAAAGTGGCTATAATACCATTTGTAACAGCCAGAACAAATAATATCACTCGGGCTGGGCCTTGACAATAATACACTTAATAAATCATGTGACAATCACATATAATCCAAAATTACCAATACAACTTATCATTTCACTCTAATGTCATAGGAAAAAAGCTTAGGCACAAGAGGAGGAGAAGAGCAATGTAAAATCCATTAGATTTAAGTTTCAATTACATGTCCAATTGCTTAACTAATGTATCATCTATGATGAATTATTGTGAGATGATGCATGTTACGACATGATAATAGACAGTCATAATTATTTAGAAGTGTATGGAAAAGAAAAAATAGGTATAAAGCATCACTTGGTGGTGTAAAATTTAAAAGAAATTATCGAGCTTGCTCATAATAAACCCAACTATTTATTGTGTGAAGGTATTGAAATGTCTAGGAAAATTATAATACACCTAATAAAATTATGCGAGAATTGCATAAAATCTAACATTACCAACTCAGCTCATGATTTGAGCCTATTATGATAAGATAAAAGTATAGGCATGAGAGATGGACAAGAGGAATTTAAAATCATTAGATTTTTAATTTTAATTACATTTCAAATTGTATGACTAAAGTGTCATCAATGAAAATTAGTGTGAAATGATGTATGTAATGACATGATATTTGAAAGTCAATATGATTTAAGTGTCCACTTAATCTATAAAATAGGAATAAGCATCACACGAGGGTTAAAAATTAAAAAGAAACTATCGAGCTTCCTCAAGATGATCATGTGTCTTCATCAAGCCAGGGTAATAAAACCCCTAAGCAAATTATAGTACACCCACAAAATCATGTGAGAACCGCAAATAAAACTACAATGTCAATCCATCTCATGACATGAAAATATTGTGAGAAGAGTCTAGGCATGAGAGAAGGGAGAAATGTAAAACCCATTACATTTTAAATTTGAATTACATGTCCAGTTGCGTGACTAAATTTTCATCAATGATAAATTATTTTCACAGGATATATGTTACGACATAATATTATACGGTTAATATTATTTAGATGTGAACTAAAATGAAAAAATAGGAATAAAGCATCATGTGAAGATTTAAAACTAAAAAGAATCTATCGGAATTTCTCATGATGATCCTGTGTCTTCATCGTGAGAAGGTATTAAAAGGCCTAGGTACATAATAACACACTTTAAAAAATTGAGTGAAGGTCACATAAAATCCAAACTTACCATTCCAAAAAGGATAATGATTTGAGCCTATATTTAGAAGAAAAAAGTCTAGTCATGAGCAAAGGACAAGGGCAAGTAAAACCCATTAGAATTTAAATTTGAATTACATGTCTAATTGTGTGACTAAAGTGTCATGAATGAGGAATTAATGTCACATGATCCATGGTATCGCTTGATAATAGAAGGTTGGTATTATTTAGAAGTGTACTAAAATGACAAAATAAGAATAAATCATTAAGTGAAGGTTGAAAATTAAAAAGATTCTACCAAGATTGGTCATGATGATCCCATTTCATCATCGAGAAAAGGTATTAAAATACCTAGGAAAATTATAAAATGCCTAATAAAATCATACGAGAATGACATATAATCAAAATTGTCAATCCAAAAATGCTAGTGATTTGAACCTGTTGAAAGAAGACTTTAGTTACGAGAGAAGGACAAGAGCAATGTAAAACCCATTAGATTTTAAATTTTAATTACCTGTCCGATGTTACAACATGATAATAGATGATTATAATAATGTAGAAGTGTACTAAAAGTACCAAATAGGAATAAAGTGGCAAGTAAATGATTAAAATTAAAAAGATTCTACTGGGATAGTAATATACCGTGAGTTTACGGTAGTTTTGATGCAATTCACATAGTGTTTGTGTGTGTCTTGGGCTATTTTGTTATTAGAAATAATGTTCTTGTGTAATTATCACATAAAATAGGTTCGGATGCGGTTGATGGAGATAAGAGCTGAAAATCGCAGAACTGGCGAGTGACGGAACCAACCACGGACCGTAGGTGTTGTAGCATAGATGAGGGTTCAAGGAAGTCTGACCAAGTGTGGAACAGCGGAGGCAAATGACGGATTGTAGGTCAACCCACCGACCATCCTGCACATCCGTCGTTGCTGATCAGAGAGTTAATGTTCCAATACTTGAACCACGGAGAAAGGTGACAGATCGTAGTCCAGTCCACGGACCGTAGGTCCAACCATAGTCTTAAGGCCCGAAATCATTTTCCAAGTCTTGAACCATGGAGGGAGACTACAGACCGTAGGTTGACCAACGGTCTATAGGTCATGTCATCAATAGAAACCGTGTTAGAGTAGTTATTTCCTTATTTTGTTTCCTAGTTGATTTATGATTTATTTTCTATAAATATTTGTCACGACCCGGGGCTACCCTCTAGGAGTAACATGGCGTACTTGACCCCGAAGGGGTCTCGTAGAAGCCCTTAGCATCATCATAACGTAAAGACATAGAATAATTGCGAAAAATTTAAAACTTTTACAATAGAAGTCAACTACTTCTTCATAGATGAAAGTAGGAATCTATACTTGTCTCAATCACCATCTAGTACATAAGGAGTACAAATATGGTCAAAAACCCTTTACATCAATATAGTCCAAAAAGTGGAAAGTACATAAAAGCTAGAAAATGGGCTCATTTTGTCCTTGAACTTGAAGACTCACCAAGCCTAGAGAAAAGTCAACCCAACCTTCACTTGAAGAGAGTAGTATGTATCAACGGCCGAAACCTACAATCATAGAATGTAGAAAATATGGGTTAGCACAATGAATTATACTAAGTATGAAAGCCATGCACAACATCCTTAAAACATGCATAAAAGGGATGTTTAGTTGAAATCATGCCTTTATCAAGTTTGAAAGCACATTTAATAAGCAACATAAGTGAAACCAACATGTAAGCAACCCAAAGCTAGACTAGTGCAATGCAATGGTAAGATCCCATAACCCTACCAAATGCCAAGTATCACATTTAGGCAACCCACAACATATATATGTTACTTTACCTTATTCATATCCAACATACATAAGTAAGGAGTCATTCACATTCATAACTTGTAACCAGTGAAGTCATCCTTAACATTCATACATACCTTTCATACATAATTCATGAGCCTTCATAACAAAAGAAAACTTCACCATGACCCCTCTTAAAGTCTACTTGTGCAATGCCTAAGTGAAGTCCCATACCCCCACTCAAGCTATGTAGTACCCCTTAAGAAGTCATAATTAAAGTTCATGTTCTTACCATAGTTCATATTCTTATCATATAGGGAACATTAACATTAACTAACATAGACCATATGAGCTACATGGAATTCGGTGTTCTACCCCCAAAATGGAAAGAGTTGTCCTACTTGCCTATGGTAGAACTTTCATAATGGCTTCTAGGTGGATCCACTAGCTAAAACCTATGTGGGCACATAGTTATGGGATAATGAGATTGCTTCTATAAACCTTGACTACTAACGTGGAGGTTTCCATCTCATGAGATAACCATATTGGGAACCCAACTACTAGCGTGAAGGAACCCATCTCATACTCATATCCGCTAGATGCTAAGCATAATTCCCTTTAAGAGTTATAATAAGTCTTTACTTAAGTTCACATTCATAAAATAATACACTAGGCACTCATGCCCACATATCAAAATAATCGCTCATAGGTTCCTCAAGTGAGAATTCTCATTTCACTTTAGAAACACTAGCATGTGAGTAAACTTTTAACCTTGTAGTCGTGTTGTGATCATGAGAATGCCCTTCCATACAACACAACAAGCTTATCATAAACATACTAATGTTTGTCATGCATAATCAAGTGTAAGAGTATAGGGAAGAAGGATCTTGCATCAATACCACAATTACACATTAGATATAGGATCATTACTATCTAAGTAACTCACATACACATATACAATTAACATCTACATAGGCAAACACTAATCAATTGCCCTTCAAGGCCATGCACCAAAATCAACCCTAACTTTTAAAATTACATCATTAAATAGAGAGATTTCATGATTAAACAACATAATAAACATAAACATAATCAATTATCAACTTCCATGGCCATTCAAGTCACACCTTAGTTCACAATTTAGGAAAAAAGGGAAGTCATGGGTCCAAGAGAGATTTTTATGAAAATACATCAATACTTCAATAATCTAACCATACACCATCATAATTAATTATAATAGATCGTAATTAAACAATAGAAATCGTTTTGGAAGGAGACCCATGACTAGAGTAAAAATCCTAGGTTTTGGAAGTCTTAAAAACACACTTTGAAGGAACTTCTTGGGGGATAGCTATCCAAAAATGAAGTGCATCCGTACCTTAGGAAGATCTCCACAAGAAATTGGAGTGAAAATCTTGGAGCTTCAACCCTAATCTTGAGCTTTGACTTTCTTCTTCAATGGAGTCCTAGAGAGAATTATCTTGAGAGAGGTGGTTTCTAGTTGAGTGTTGTGAGTTATGAGGTGTTAAGTTGAGTTTAATGACTTAGATATACTTAAATAGTTCTATAATAACCAATAGGAACCGTCCCTACTCTTAATTAATTAAAATAGAACTTACCTAATTAAACTCACCCAAAGACGAATTGCCTCAGATTTTGTAGACCCTAACCACGATTGCCCATCCACGGACTGTGGATGGGACCACGGCCCATCCTGCAGTGGCGTGATTTGGGTATGAGAGTTGGAGATTTGGGCAGCTTAGGGAAAAAACCAAGTGTTGACTCACGACCCCACATACGGAGCATGAGTCAAACCACGACTCGTAGGTGCCCTCTTGTGGATTAGGCTGTTTTTAACAGCTTTTTGAGCACCCCCTTGGTCCTCATCAAGGACCCTTAGGGGCTCCTTGGGGTGCCATGCCTTGAAGTTTAGGCACTAGAACCTTAGTATTACGTTAGTGAAGTTATTTTACGTCTCTTATCTTGATGTAAACCCTTTTTTGGACACTAGACTACATAATAGGCTCTAGCTTAGGTCATTAGATTTCTGTGGTGTTACATTATCCCCCCCCCCCCCGGGAACATTCGTCCCCGAATGATGATCTAGACACCAAACTAAGTTTGAAACTCTAGACTAACATCCCAATATTCATGAAACATCAAAAATGTGTAGAACTTACAAATGCACTATTCACCTTATGCACTATTCAAAATGAGGATAATTCAACTCCATTTCACAAGACAAGGTCAATGCAACTCAAGGAGGTTGGAACTACATCTACCAACTCAATATGCACAAAATTCCTCAATTCACATAAACATGGGAGGAACTACCTTCTCCAACTCAAGTAAGGTTAATACATCAATATGGAGCCAATAAGCCATTCATCAAAACATGACTAAGCATGTTCATCATTTCACCTCATGAAGTCAAAAATGGAATTATCATACTAGAAGTAAATCAACATGAGAAACATATACATCATGAAAACTCAATATATACTAAACATGAATTCTCACAAGGACATGCACAACATAAGGAAATCATGGAAACCTCATACAATGCACATGACTCCCAAAACACTAAAACTCAAGAGGAATTTCTTACCTCAAGTTTATATAGGAGTAGAAGCAAAAAGATGAGGGTAACGGGACTTCATATTGGCCTCGCCCTCCTATGTAGCACCCTCAACTAAGTGATTCCTCCATAAAACCTTAACGGAGGCTACTTCCATATTTATGAACTTCTTCAATTGCCGGTCAAAAATCTCAACCGGGACTTCTTCATAATAAAGGTTCTCATCAACTCCTAAACCCTGTAAAGGAAGAATGGATACTGGATCACCAATGCACTTCTTGAGCATGGAAACATGAAACACCGGGTGAACCGGTGCCAACTCATTTGGCAAGTCTAATTTATATGAAACTTCCCTAATACGTTTCAAGACTTGATATGGGCCTATATACCTGGGATTAAGCTTCCCCTTTTTACCAAACCTCATCACACCCTTCATATGTGAGATCTTCAAGTAGACCCAATCACCAATTTGAAACTCTAGATCCCTCCTTCTATTATCTGCATAAGACTTTTGCTGACTATGGGCCTTCTTCAACCTATCTCTAATAAGTTGAACTTTTTCAATAGCACCATCAACTAGTTCGAGACAATTAGAGCAAATTCACCTACCTCAAACCACCCAACTGGAGATCTGCACCTTCTCCCATAAAGTGCATCAAATGGAGCCATGCCAATGCTAGAGCTGTAACTATTGTTGTAGGCAAATTCAATCAATAGGAGATGGTCATCCCACTTACCTTTGAAATCAATCACACACGCTCTCAACATGTCCTCTAAGGTTTGAATGATCCTTTCCACTTGACCATCCATTTGAGGGTGAAAAGCAGTACTAAGTTTAACATTAGTACCTAGCCCTTTTTGGAAAGCCTTCCAAAAGTGTGAAGTAAATTGGGCACCCCGATCTGATATGATAGATAAGGGAACCCTATGCAACTTCACTACCTCATTAATGTAAAACATGGCATAGTCTTCCTCCGAAAATGAAATCTTGACTGGAATAAAGTGGGTTGATTTAGTAATCCTATCAATAATGACCCAAATAGAATCATGTTTCCTTCGAGTATGAGGCAAACCCAAAACAAAATCCATATTCACATCCTCCCACTTCCAAGTAGGAATTTCTATATATTAGGACAAACCTCCCGGTTTTTTGTGTTCGGTCTTGACTTGTTGACAATTTGAACATTTGGCTACAAAACCCGCTATATCCTTTTTCAAACAATTCCATCAATAGAGTTCCTGTAGATCACAGTACATGTTGGTGGCACCAGGATGAATAGAATACCGCAAACCATGAGCCTCTTCTAAAATTTTCTCCCTTAAGACATCAACATCCGAAACACATAATCTACCTTGGTACCTAAGCACCCCATCCACCCTTTGGGAGAAAGCTTCCATAGACTTGTTGAGAATCGACTTTTAAACTCTATCAATATAGGGTGACGGTTTTGTTTAGACATCACGTCAACCACAAAGGACGATTCGGAACTATGATGGACCATAACCCCACCCTTGGTGGAATCCACAAGTTGAACAGCCAAATGGGCCAACCTATGCACATCATGAACCAATCCTTCTTCTCATCTTCTACATGAGTGACGCTACTCATGCACAATATACTTAGGGCATCCAGAACTACATTAGCTTTACCGGGGTGGTAAAGAACACTCATATCATAATATTTTAGAAGCTCTAACCACCTTCTTTGTCGTAGATTCAAGCCTTTTTGAGTAAACACATATTGAAGGCTTTTGTGATCGGTGAAGACATCTACATGGACCCCATAAAGGTAGTGGCTCCATATTTTCAAGGCAAACACTACCGCCGCTTATACTAGATCATAAGTCGGCTAATTCTTTTCATGTACCTTGAGTTGACTCGGAGCATAGGCAATCACTTTACCCCGTTGCATAAGGACACATCCCAAAACCACTGGAGAATCGTCAAAATACACTACAAACCCATCGGTACCCTCCGGTAAGGTCAACACCTGACCGAAAGTGAGTCTATCCTTCAATTCTTGGAAGCTCTTCTCACAAGCCTCCGACCACACGAACTTAGCTTTCTTTTAGGTTAAAGACGTCAATGGAGAAACGATAGAGGAAAACAACAAACCTCCTATAGTAGTTGAACAAACCCAAAAAGCTTCTAATATCGGTAGGATATAGAAGTCTAGGCCAACTCTTGATCGCATACGTATCCCTAGGATCAACCTCAATACCCATATCCGACACAATGTGACCAAGGAAAGCAATCGATCATAGCCAAAACTCACACTTGCTAAACTTAGCATATAATTGCTGGTCATTAAGGATTTCCAATACCATCCTCAAGTGTTTCATATGATCATACTCACTTTTTGAGTAGATCAAAATATCGTCAATAAAGTCAATCACAAATGAATAAAGATATTGCCTAAATACCCTATTCAGTAGATCTATGAATGTCGTTGTGGCATTTGTTAGACCAAAAGACATAACTAAGAATTCATAATGACCATATCTTGTTCAGAAGGCCATTTTAGGAATGTCAACGCCTCTCACCCTAAGTTGGTGATAGACCAACCTTAGGTTAATCTTCAAAAACTAACTCGCCCTTTGAAGTTGGTCAAACAAATCATCAATTCTAGGGAATGGGTACTTATTCTTTATAGTGGCCTTGTTCAATTGGTGGTAATCAATACACATCTTAAGGGACCCAACTTTCTTCTTAACGAATAATATCGGAACATCCCATGGAGATATGCTTGGTTAAATAAAACCCTTATCTAGTAAATCCTTGAGTTGTGCCTTCAAACTTTTAATTCGTCTAGAGCCATCCGATAAGGGGGAATATATATGGGTTTAGTATCCGGCAAAAGGTCAATGCAGAAGTCTATTTCCCGTTCGGGAGGAATTTCGGGCAAATCATCGAGAAAGACTTTTGGAAATTCCTTCACTACGGGGACCGACTCTAATGAAGGAGTCTCAGATTCAATATCCATGACTCTTACAATGTGATACATGTACCCTTTTCAGATAATTTTCTTAGCTTTTAGATATGAAATGAAAGGACCTCTAGGAATAGAATTTCCCCCATTCCATTCTAAAATGGGCTCATTTGGAAATTGAAACTTAACCACCCAGGTTCTACAATCAATGGACGTAAAACAAGAATACAACCAATCCATCCCCAAGATGACACCGAAGTCCAGCATATCTAATTCTACTAAATCAACCAAAGTAATTTTATGAGACAATGAAATGCGACAAATCCTATAAACTCTTTTTGCTACTAACGAGTCACCCACCAGGGTAGACACCAAAAATGGTTCCTCTAATTTTTTAGGTAGTACATCAAATTTCATAGCCACTAAAGGGGTAACAAATGATAAAGTGGCACAGGAGTCTAATAATGAATAAACATCAATGGAAAATACTTGCAACATACCGATAACAACATCCAGGGAATCCTCTTGATCGCTTCGGGATTGGAGAGCATAGAAGTGATTCTTCCTAGGAGCATTGGAATTTGAGCCACTAGGAGGGACTTTCTTGCTCTCTCTTCCTTGAGCTCTTAACATATGACAATCCCTCTTCATGTGACCACTCTTTCCACAACTAAAACATCCATCTGTTTCAACAAGGCACTTGCCATCATGTTTTTCGCGACACTTTACGCAAGTAGGTCTATGAACATAAGAGCCACCACCACTACCACCTTGTGCCTTAGGGGTAGACACCCTTTCTTTATTGACCTTAGGAGTGCTAGAGGAGCCTTGGTTGGAGAACCTTCTCTTAAACCTTGGCTTGCCTTGAACCTCAAATTTACCCTTGGAAGAATTTCCATCATCGGTCCTTGCCCTCTTTACTTCTCTACTCACTTGCTTGATATTTTGTTCCTCTATTTGTTCGGCATGAACTATTAGATGTGAAAAGTTCATACTTTGAATGAGCATTGTTGAACTACATTCATTTACCACTAAGTCAGATATCCCCATAATGAATTTGTTCATATTGGCCCTAGAGTTTGCCACTAAGGTTGGAGCATACTTAGACAATTCGGTGAACATAAGGCTATATTCCTTCACATTCATACCTCATTGGCGAAGGTTGATGAATTTTTGCATCTTTCTCTCCCTCAACTATAGGGGGAAAACCTATCAAGAAAGGCCGACTTAAAAAGTCCCCAATCAATTGGGCCCGCTCTCATGGGTCTCTCCTCCTTCCAGTGCTCATACCATACTTAAGCCACATCTTTCAATTGGAAGGCGGCTAGTTCCTCCTTCTCTCTTGGAGACACACCCATAGCATCAAGCACTTTAAACACTTCATCAATAAACCCTTGTGGGTCTTCATCCACTTTGGACCTATAGAATGTAGGGGGATTCATTCTTGTGAAATCCCTAATCCTTGTAGTGGTTGAAGTTGAATTAGGATTCTCATGGGCTCTAGCATCCCTAGTGACTTGAGTTGTCAAAACATGAGTCAATGTTTGGATAGTCGACCTTATCTCCACAATAGTCATAGACCCCTCTTCATTAGGAGCTTGATGATCTTGAGGAGCTCCCTCATTCACATTCTCCTCTTGCGTCCTCCTTGCATTTCCTTTTCGTGTATTCATTGCCTAAAATCACAAGAGAAGTGCTAGGAAAGGACTTCATAGAGTTAGGACTCTAACCATGACTAAAGAGTAATGAAAGAAGTGAAAGTTCCTAAACAACTTATAGCCTCTCATTCATAAGTGTGGCGCACACTCATGAAAAAGACTATCCTAGGCGTGGCTCTTGAGACAACAACCTAAGTATTATCCTAAAACCTTATGCTCTGATACCAAATTTGTCACGACCCGAGGCTTACCCCCTAGGCGTAACATGGTCTCCTTGACCCTGAAGGGGTCTCGTACAAGCCCTTAGCATCATCATAACATAAAGACATAGAATGATTACGGAAAATTTAAAACTTTTACAATAGAAGTCAACTTCTTCTTCATAGATGAAAGTAGGAATCTTGGCTTGTCTCAATCTCCATCTAGTACATAAGGAGTACCAATATGGTCAAAATCCTTTTAAATCAATATAGTCAAAAAAGTGGAAAGTACATAAAAGCTAGAAATTGGGGTCAACTTGTCCTCGAACTTAAGGACTCACCAAGCCTAGGAAATAGTCAACCCAAGCTTCACTTGAAGAGAGTAGTATGTATCAACGTTTGGAACCTACACTCATAGTATGTAGAAAATATGGGTTAGCACAATGAATTGTACTAAGTATGAAAGCCATGCAGAAAAACCTTAAAACATGCATAAAAGGGACGTTTAGTTGAAATCATGCCTTTATCATGTTTGAAAGGCACAATGCATATGTAATAAGCAACATAAGTGAAATCAACATGTAAGCAACCCAAAACTACCCTAGTGCAATGCAAAGGTAAGATCCCATAATCCTACCGAATGCCAAGTATCACATTTAGGCCACACCCACAACATGCATATCTTACCTTACCTTATTCATATCCAACATACATTAAAAAGGAGTCATTAACATTCATAACTTGTAACAAGTGAAGTCAACCTCAACATTCATACATACCTTTCATACATAATTCACGAGCCTTTATAACATAAGAGAACCTTACCATGACCCTTCTTAGAGTCTACCTGTGCAATGCCTAAGTAAAGTCCCATACCCCTACTCATGCTAAGTAGTACCCCTTAAGAAGTCATAATTAAAATTCATGTTCTTACCATAGTTCATATTCGTATCATATAGGGAAGATTAGCAATAACAGACATCAACCGTGTGAACTACGTGGAATCCGGTGTTCTACCCCCACATCGAAAGGTGGTGTCCTACTTGCCTAATGTAGAACTTTCATAATAGCTTCTAGAGGGATCCACTAGCTTAAACCTATATGGGAACATAGTTATGGAATAATGATATTGCTTCTAGAAACCTTGACTAGTAACATGGATGTTTCCATTTCATGATATAACCATATTGGGAACCCAACTACTAGCGTGAAGGAACTCATCTCATACTCAAATCCGCTAGGTGCTAAGCATACTTCCCTTTAAGTGTTATATTAAGTTTTTACTTATGTTCACATTTATAAAAGAATATACTAGACACTCATGCCCATATATCATCATAATAACTCATAGGTTCATAAAGTGAGAATGCTCCTTTCACTTTAGAAACACTAGCGTGTGAGTAAACCTTTCACCGTGTAGTCGTGTTGTGATCATGAGAATGTCCTTCCAATTAACACAACAAGATTATCATTAACATACATACGTATTTCATGCATAATCATGTGTAAGAGTATAGAGAAGAAGGATTTTACATCAATACCAAATTTACTTATTAGATATAGGATCATTACTATCTAAGTAACTCACATAATTATATACAATTAACACCAACATATGAAAACCCTTGCCAATTGCCCTTCAAGGCCATGAACCAACATCAACCCTAACTTCTAAAATTACATCATTAGATAGAGATATTTCACGATTCAACAACTTAATAAACATACACATAATCAATTATCAACTTCCATGACTAATCAAGTCACACCTTAGTTCACAATTTAGGAAGAAAGGGAAATCATAGGTCCAAGAGAGATTTTCTTCAAAATCCATCAATACATAAATAATTTAACCATAAACAATCATAATTATTCATAATAGATTATAATTGACCAATAGAAATGGTTCTGGAAGGAGACCTATGACTATAGTAAAACCCTAGGTTTTGGAAGTCTTAAAAACACACTTTGAAGGGACTTCTTGGGGGATAGCTACCCAAGAATGAAGAGAATCCATACCTTAGGGAGATCTCCACATGAAATTGGAGTGAAAATATTGGAGCTTGAACCCTAATATTGATCTTTGACTTTGTTCTTCAATGGAGTCCTAGAGAGAGAATTATCTTGAGAGAGGTAGTTTCTAGTTGAGTGTTGTGAGTTATGAGGTATTACATTGAATTTAATGACTTAGATATACTTATATAGGTCTATAATAACCAATAGGAACCGTCCTTACTCTTAATTAATTAAAATAAAACTTACCTAATTTAATTCACCCTAAGCCGAATTGCCTCATCCTTTGCAGACCCTAACCATGATTGCCCATCCACGGACCGTGGATGGGACCAAAACCTGTCCTGCAGTGGCATGGTTTGGGTCAGAGAGGGGAGGGGACCAAAGAAATGGTGAGGAGACTAAGCCTCAACCCACGACACCCATCTACGGTCTATTGGTTGGGTGACGCCACGTACTGCATGGTCGTGGTTTGGGTCTGAGACTTGAAGATTTGGGCAGCTTAAGGAAAAAATAAGAGTTGACTCACGACCCCCACCTACGGGGCGTGAGTCAACCCACAACTCGTAGGTGCCCTCTCGTGGATTAGGCTATTTTTGACAGCTTTTTAAGCAGCCCCTTTGCCCTCATCAAGGACCCTTGGGGGGCCATGCATTTACGTTTAGGCACTAGGACCTTAGTATTACGTTAGGGAAGTTATTTTACGACTCTTATCTTGGCGTAAACCCATTTTAGGACACTAGACTACCTAATACGCTCTAGCTTAGGCCATTAGTTTCTGGGGTATTACATTATCACCCCCTTGGGAACATTCGTCCCCGAATGATGGTCTAGACACCAAACTAAGTTAGAAATTCTAGACTAACAACCTAATATGCATGAAACATCAAAAATGTGCAAAACTTGCAACTGCACTATTCACCTTATGCACTATTCAAATGTAGGATAATTCAACTCCATTTCACAAGACAAGGTCAATGCAACTCCATTTCAGGGGTACGACATTATTGTAGACTTTTGTTTTTGGTCTTTTGGAATTAGTTTGCTAACACTTAGCAATTTAATATCCAGAAGTTGGTTTATGCAAATTTCACTTTGAATTTCAATTCAAGATTTCGGTTTTCATCTATTTCTGTTGTAAGTTCATGAATTCTGTTAGCCTAATTATGAATTGAGAAGTCTCAAGCATCAGTAGTTAAATCCACAACTAGTGTTGTGGGAAGCATGAACATTTAACAAAGAATGAATAATAATTAGGTAATTTTTTAATTGTGTCTATGCACGTATTGTTAATCCTTTTGTTTAGCAATCTTTATAGCGGTGCGCAACGTTAAAACTCGCCTATTTCCTACTTGACCTTAGGGTGTAATGAATGAGAAAAATATTTAACAACAGAGATTTAGTTAAGGATTTGTTGCTATCTAATAGTCTGACTATAATCAATTAAGGAAAGGATGAATACCCTAAGTTAATTGACACGATGACTAATCTTGGTTGAAGGTAAGGGTTCGTAAGGCACACATTCGTAGATTTACCAAGTCGCGAGTGAAAGTCCTTACGATGATTACCAATCACTTAGGGATACATAACTTATCTACCTTGCATGTCAAACACTAGGATATGATTACTATTATTAGGATTACTGTGTTAAAAGCTTATGGGGAACACGCATACCCTAGTTTCAATATTATATTGATATCTCAAACTGTGAATTTTGCTTACTTGTTACCTATTGATTCAAATCAACATTATGTTACTTTATTTTTAAAAACCCCATGTTTACTTTTCTCAGAAATAGTTTGACTAAAAAGAGATAATTATGAGTTAAGTTTAAGTCTAAACCATATTCTGAGTGGGATCGACCCCAACCTACAAGTTGGGTTCTTTACTTGATAACGATCAGTTATGCTTCTTTAAGAGAGGTTTAATTTGAGCATAGGAAATTTTGTAGCGCTGCCAGGGAATACGACTTTTAGTTTAAGTTTAACAACATTATTGAACTTTAGTCAAGTATTTCATGATTTTACATTTTTGTTTTGTTTTTGTCTTCTACAGGTTTCAATTCTAGTGTATGCCAAGTACACAGAGTCGAGGTGAATCCTTGACCCTCTATGATCCTGAATTGAGAAGAACTCCGAGGAAAATGAATAATCAAGGGGTACATAACAATCCAATCAGAGAGGGTCTATGAGATGGAGTTGAATCGTAACCACTAGGGGTTGTTAATGCGCCCTCTCAGCTCCCTGGTGGAAATCTAATCGGAAATGCAGAAAGGGTGCAGAATCCTCCAGCAACTAGGTTTCGTGATAACTACAGGGCTCACTATGATACAGTTGGATCAGATAGGCCTATTGTTCTCCCTCCTCTACCTCCAAAACATACATTTGTGATGAGCAGCAACCTTATACAAATGCTTACGGCAAAAGGATTGTTTGTTGGGTTGGCTTCGAAAGACCCATGCACTCACATGGCTAGATTGTCAAGTGTCTGTAAGAGTTGTGTAGGACGACCGGAGTTTGACATGGGTATTATAGGTTTGAGAGTATTCCCATTGTCGTTGACCGGTGATGCTGCTGTGTGGTTTTCTAAGATGCCTTATAATTCAATCTATACTTAGGACAAATTTTATAAGGTATTTGTAGCAACATTTTTCTGGTGTCCAAGAAATTAAATCAGAAGGATAAACTGAATAATTTCATAGCACTACCTGGAGAGTCCACAAGCAGTTCATGGGATAGGTTCACTTGGTTCATCATGAGTGTTTCGAATCACCGCACATATGATAAGTCACTGAAGTAGTACTTCTATAGAGGACAGGATGACAATGGTATGGCTGTGTTGGATACTATTGCTGGAGGGTCATATGGTGAGTGCACTTTTAAGGAAATCGCTAAAAAACATAAGAGAATTTCCCAAAATAATAAAGCATGGAGCATTAGAAAGGCAAATACTGGTAGGATCGTGTTCTCAATCTAAACTGCACCAAATCAATCTAATGATAAAATTAATGAAGACATGGCTCAAATGAGGACAGAAATTGGCTTAGTACTAAAGCATGTGAATTGGAGTGTAGAAAAAGTGAATACGGTATACTATCTGACAAGAATTCCACCGTCGCCAGTTGAGAAAGGTTACTATGAGGAGGATGGGAATTCGGTCAATGATTATACAGGGGTTTCAAAACAAATGCCCAAGGCTCCAACTTGGATAATTGACACCAAGGTCGGAACTATGGCAACTACAACTGTGAGGGAAACTATGTTCGGGTGAAAACTACAATCATGATAACAATTACAATCAGAACAATTATGGTAGAATGAATGATAAGGTTGGGCCCTATGTTCCCGTTGGTAATCGAGAGGCTCATACTAGTATGACTCGCCTAGAGGATATGATGGAAACGATGATGAAGAGGTTTGACTCGACAGACGAGAATGTGACAAAGATGAGAAATGATTTTTCTAGAATTAGTCAGAAAATTGAGGCCCATGCAGTTTCGACAAAGAATCTTAAGCACTAGTTTTGTCATTTTTTGCTATTGTGAGCCCACCCCAGCCTAGCACACATCCTATCAACACCATCTTGAATCCAAAAAAGGATGGGTATTATATAGTAGTCACTACTCGAGGAGGAAAATAGACTATTGATCCCCCCATGCCATCTGAGGTTGAAATAGTGATAGAAAAGACTGAGGATGATATTAAGGTTACTGAAGATCCAAAAGTTGATACAGAGAAGGAAGTTGAGGTGGCCCAAAAAGTTGTTCCCATGCCTAGACCTCCACCTCCATTCCCACAGAGATTGGTGAAAAAGACTGAAGAGGGAAAATACCGCAAGTTCATAGCTACGTTGAAGCAACTGTCCATAAATGTCGCGTTGATAGAAGCTCTGGAGCAGATGCCTGGGTATGCTAAATTCATGAAAGACTTGGTGACCAAAAAGAGCACTGTTAGTATTGAGAAAGAAGAGAGGCTGCAAGATTGTAGTGCTATTGCTACTAGGACACATGTGAAAAAGAAAGAGGATCCTAGAGTGTTCATTATCCCTTGTACCATTGGGATTTTACACTTTGTGAAAGCTTTGTGTGATTTGGGTGCCAACATTAATTTGATGCCATTATCCATTTATAAGAAATTTAGTTTAGCATCTCCAAAGCCGACTGAGATGCATTTACTTATGGCCAATATAACTATGAATAGGCCCATTGGAGTGCTCCGAAATGTCCTTGTGAAAGTGGAGTAATTTATCTTTCCGAAGGACTTTGTGATAATTGATTGTGAGGTTGATTTTGAGGTTCCCATCACCTTAGGGAGACCATTTCTTGCTATTGGGTGTGCCTTGGTCGATATGGAGAGAGGGCATATAAAGTTTTGATTAAATAATAAGGAGATAACTTTTCACATCTGTAGGTCTATGAAGCATGAGGATAATCTTAAGTCAGTATCGATGGTCAATAATATTGTGGAGCGAGAATCTGAAGTGTCTATTGAGAAGTATGAGATGGTGATGAATGCCCTCTTTGGCGACACTATGCCACCACCCTACCCGTACTGTGCGGCTGGGAAGCGCCACCGCTTTTCTAATCCTACATCCGAAACTGAGGAGGCCCGCTGGGCAAAGAAAAATAGATCCCGTGAAATGGAGTTTTCCAGTGCATCTGGTTCAAGGATCTCTACTGAGGGTGTTCATATTGTTGGTGAGGGTGTTACTGATGGCATCTCAGTTGCTGATCTAGTGAGTTTTGAGAAATCGGATCCACCCACTGATTGATGAGTCTTCGGCGCTTATGCGCCACAGGTTAGATTCACCCTATGTTTTATTTTTATTCTTTGTGCATTGAAGGCAATTGCACCATATTTTGTTGGGGCTGGGGTAAATGAATTGTGACTGATAGGGTAAAGTCTGAACAACCCAACTCATATCCCTCCCTTGTGGTTTTCTTGCCTGTGTTCTTTTTCCCCAAGGGACTGATTTACTTTTATGTTGAACCGGCATGTTTAGGATTGTATGTGTCGAAATAAGTAGAAGAATGAAAGCATGATGGCATAAGAAGCATGAAATTGATACCTATCCAAAATTTTGAAATGTGCTAGATCTATATGTTCAATGAGTTGAATGTGTTGGATCCTTATATGATATGATAAGCAAGCGGTACAATATAATGACTTAAGCTAAAACTTGAACTGGGTAATTCAATAATTCGGTAATGAAACAATGTGCCAAGTATGTGTGAGATGATTTTGTTTGTTCATGCAATGTGTGCCAATCCAGAACTTGCCCCGTTGGTCCTGTTAAGACAATCTAGGCTACGAATTGGGAGTTGATTATATGCCCTTGTTCAAATGAGTCCACTAAAGCCTAAAATGATTCAACCAAAATAAATAAATGCTCCCTTTGATAAAAATGTTTGAGCCTAATGTAGACCAGTTCTTTCAATACACCCAACTCACCTTCCCTAAAAGACTGTTTTGGCCCTGGTCCCTCATTGGACATGTGCACCTTAACTTAGGCCAAAAGCCTAAGTTGAGGGTGGCTGATTCAAAAAGTTACCTTAATCTTGGCCCTAGTCCGACATCAGATATTATGCACCTCAACTCATGCAAAATACATAAGTTGAGGGTGGCTATAAAAAAGGAAACCGAAAGAAAAAGGTATGAAAAGAGTTGTGTGTGAAAGAAAGAAAAACATAGAAAAAGATGTGATTGAAGTTAAAACAGACAAAAAGAAGAATGATAAAGATTGTTCAAAAACCAATGAAAGAAAAAGAAAAAAAAAGGAAAAATAAAACTGATAAAGTCAAAGTCACATATGTGCTGAAGAAAGTCAAGGAAAAGAGCAAAAAATAAAAAGTTGTCAAGAATTGGTTCAGAAAAGAGGTAAAAATCCAATGTAATGTCAAGGATGGCAGAAAAGTCACTACAAGTACCGAAATGTACCCTACCTGATCCTGAGCCTATGTTACAGGCTAAGAAATTCCTATAGTTATCCTAGTGACTAGTTTTGAGAGTCTATGCAATGAAAATAAGGGTAAGACTATGGTATTGAGCACTAAGTGTACTTGAATTCACTTTTGAGCATGAGTGTTGAATGAATTCTTGAACTTAAAATTATACTCATTGTGTGAAAAAACATTTCTTTGAAGTGAGGGCACTAGTTACATTGTTGGAGAGTTGGTACCTTGGCGATTGTTGAAAGTGTATGTGGTGATGTCTATTGGTCTGCCTATGTCATGTGTTGATCTATATGAGTTAGCTTGTTGAGTCTAGATGAAAAGATTTGCACTAAGTAATGGAATTGACTGAGAAAGCCAAGTGATTGCTTTAGTTTATATGTTTGCTTCTA
>JAJOOP010000438.1:0-43649 GCA_029582705.1 Solanum chacoense | reverse complement strand
TCACAGGTCACTTGTAAATCATGTTTTCATATGGTACCTGTCCGCCTTACCTAGGGTTAGGGTGTGACACCTATGAAGTTGTAACAAAACTACTTGATAGCATGGTAGAAGCCAACAAAGAAGCCAATAAGAAGTAGGAGTGGGACACACTAGTTACCCAGTTGGGTGTTCTATCCACCCGAGTCACGAAATTGGAGGTACAATCCATGGGGAAATAAAAACACTTCTCCCTCCAAGAGTGTAAACATGGGAAGAAGAAGAGAGGTGTGCAAGATGATGAAGCTCTTTCACTCATTCAAAAAAAAATTGAGGCACATGAGAGAATGTTGAATGAGATAAAGGAGAACATCGAAATGCTAAATGAAGTGTCAACCTCTCACTCCATGATTATTCAGCTGCAGGATGCTCAAATTGGCCATTTGATATCAGGTCATTCCCACCATTGACCAAGGACTCGCCTAATTACAACATGGGTGACTCCAAAAATGTAGAGTAGCTGGTGACTGTCGTCGTGCCACAATATTATTAAGGCGTTGTTTGGGAGGCAACCCAAAACCCCTTAATATTTTATATTTGCTTGTTAGTAAAATAATTATGTGTTGATGGTATAGGTTGAAGTGTGAGAAGTGCTCGAAATGTGTAGGGTGAAAAGCAACAGATCCAACTGGTGAGTCCCCGAAGAGGTCAGCGAACTCGACCTTATTTGCCGTTTGACTCCAAACATCCCCAAAATTGGAGCCTGTAAATCTCAGTGAGCTTGAAAAATCATTGGCACAGCGCCAACTCTGTTGGCGATCTCGATGGAGACCGCCGTTTGAACACCCAGGTTTACTGGAAAGATCTGGAAAACTCAGCGAAATAGGTGATTAGTCAGCGACACGCCAACCGATTCGGTGATTTGGACTAAGATCACCGGGTACGTAGGAATTGGAAAGCACTTGAGTATAGGTGAAGCAGGCGACTGTGAAGCATTCGAGAAAGTGGGTTGAAAATAGGCATGTTGGGTTGCTTAGCAATGCTCTGTAGAGTTCGCTGAATCACTCAGCGACTCGCTTAATGTCCCCACCTCGCCTTCCTTTTAATGCTAAAATTGTGGAAGGTCTACACCCAAAGTCGCAGGAGAACCATGCCGCCCTGATAGATGAACAACCGCATAGCCAGGATCACTTCTTTACCTCCTTATTTGTCTTACTTATTTTTATTTTTGGGTACTTTTAATTGCAATTGAGGACAAATGTTTTTATTTGTGGTGGGGTGAGGCCCACACCTTTTATGTTGACAGTTAGGTTTTATGTATATATTTGGTCTGTTTGTTTATAAATTGTGTTTACACTGCTTTTTGTGGATGTTTGAGCTTGTGGCTCCTTTTATTTTAAATTACAAAACAATTTTGATCCTTCCAATTTTTTTTTTATTTTTTGCATATATGCCACCCCTCGTGTGTTGAATATGGTTGTTCGTTTGCAAAAAAATGAGTCTCAATTCCAATCAATACCGATGACTTGAATAGTACTCTAAATCGAACTAATATGAATGTGTGGCTAAGCTGAGGCCAAATGAAATTTCATAGATAATGTGTGAACTCTTTGCATCTCGTTATGACTAGCCTTGTATCAAATTAATTTTTTTGTGATGGTCATTGCACACTAGCAAAAGTGTTGAGTCTTGTTTAACTTTTATAGTGTCAATGCCTAGTGTGATGAGCTTACATGTGAACTATTCATGATAGATCCTAGAATTTGCACTTATGGTCCGGTCAACTAAGTGATGCTATCTATTGATATGATCCTAGGAAACTTTTACGAGTGTGAGCCAATTTGACATATACCTCTTTTGTGACCTACCTTGTGAGTGTGTGATTCTCTCTTGAACCCCCCTTGAGCCTTACCTTTCTTTGAAAAAAACTTGATGAAAACTAGACATTTCTTAATCTAGCACCTATAATCCTCATGAAGTTGTGGTTAGTTTGAATAGCCAACATAGGCCAAAAGCCTAACTTGGGGGTGTGGTGAAAAGAGAAGGCAAATCAAGAAGTGCAGGAAAGACCCTCCTACCCATGGTTTTGAAGAAAATGGAACCCCTCCATATAAAAAAAAAGAAACAGAAAAGAAAAGGAAAAAGAATGAAAAAGATAAGTTGTGGAATAAAGTTGAAAAATGAAAGGCGTTCCCAAACAATCCATGGAAAGTGAATAATATGATGACTTATGAGCACTGAATAGAATGATGAAGGAAAAGGAAAGGAAATGTTGCGTGCACCACACCTCATGAGGATGAAATTCACTGAGCCTAAATGACTATACCTTTGTACTCTGCCCCACTACAAGCCTTAAAAAGACCTTTTTGATTTTTAGTGAGCTGAAACAAATGTTTATTGGAAAATACGGGCAAACCTATGAGTGAAAGCATGCATTGTGTTCTTCCTTGTAAGAGTGAGTGTTGCATCTGATTCCGAAGCTTTTAACCATGAACCATTGTGTGAGTATGGAATCATCCTTTCTATGAGGGCATTTGAACACTATAGTTGAGCTTGAACTTGCATTTGACGTAAGTATTCTGAGCATAAGAATCTATGGTAATGGTGTGTCACAACTTGAATCTTTGAGTACACAATTGATCCTTGCATAAGTAAATTGAGTCTTGTTGTGTGCATTCATGATTGAGTTTTGTGTAGCACTGTTTGAGACACCCTTTTTGAACGGCTGAACATGAGTTTTCTTGAGGACAAGCAAAAGTTTAAGTTGAGGGTGTTGATGAGTCCACAAATTGGACACATTTAGGGTTATATTTTGATAGAAATTGTGTCCTCAAATCTTATTTTATCTCAATATCTGATGAAAACCCTTAAATTTCAAGTATGTGAAGTTTTTAGGAAAGCATGGACACTGCATCGCAAAAAGGAACAAAATGGCTGAAAAGAACGAAGAAATGAAGGCCGGAGGATCGCCGAGTGCATTTGGCGAGTCGCCGAATGGTCTCATTTCGCCTTTTGTTCCAGAGTGCTGAGCCTTGAAAGAAAGGATCAAGTCGGCAGAAAAAAGGAGCAGTTGGCACATCGCTTAGAAGTTCTACGAAGCAGTACTATGTCGCCTAATGAACCAGAGCACGACTATACCAAAGGATGGTGCAAAACGGCGATGAAGTACACCAAAGAGTGAATCGCCGAGTTGATCGGCGATTACGACTAATATCGCCGAATAGTGTGCTCCAGCACAGATTTTTTTGAAACCTATAAATACTCATTAAGAGTTATAGCTAAGTATCATATTTTTAGTGTGAAAAACAATTATTATAATTTTTATACAGAATAGTACTTTTTATTTTTGCTTTGAGTTTGAGAGGGTTTTGAAAAGTTGAAGAAGAAGAGGGTTTCATCTCCAAGGATTTGAATTTGGGTCTCTTGATTTCTTCATTCTTGGCCTGTAACAAGAGTTAAATCTTCATACACATTTGAATGCAAGCTCATTTAGGTATAAATTTCTATCTCTTGATGTGTCGCTAAAAACCCCCATTCTTGGGGTGTGACTTAGCGAATATGGGTTAATATTGTTGTTGGGTCTTGGTTGTTGATAGATTAAATTTAGTTTAATGGTGATTTCACCCAGTAGTTGTGGCTGAATTTAATGGGTTTGTAGTTGCAAATATAAGTCCACCCATCTTTTTTCGGCTTGCTCGAGGGAGAGGTCGTGAAACCAAGACTGCTAGACTGATGGCATAATGAGTGGGTCGACATGAGGTTCAACCCAAGAGGGTGAGCCTTAGTCCCATATCCTAACACTCTGCTTGAGGGAGTGAGTGGGTTAACGTGTAGGTTGGTCTTCATGCGGCAAGTGGGTGTCCGAGAGGAACCCATTTGACATGGGGTAAGTTGCTCGAGAGAGAATTTATTCCCACGTATAGCTTAGCCTAGTCACTATTACTCTATAAATTCTCTACCAAAAGCATGTATGCAATAATTTAGATTAACTCGTATTCCGTTCACATCCCAAGAATCCCTCTCTCAATGTTAGATTTTCTTGTTGATTTCGCTAATTTTAGCGTACTTGTGAGAAAACCCCAAATTGATATTTGACACTTTTGTGTCCCCCGTTAATTTACAATGTTTTTAACCAATTCAATGTTTTTAACCAAGGACCATAGGGGGGTTGAACCAAGGACCATTGGGGGGTTCGTTGGTTGGCCACCCTGCCAATTTAGTTGTGGCCAAGAAGGCAAGGGTTCTGTTCCGCCATATGCGCTATAGTGGGTGACACCCATCAACAGTGGTTAGAACTATGGTTGAAAGATTGCCCGTAAGAGTGTTGTAGAAGGCTAGCCCTGTTATGGCAACCTTAATGAGGTCAGTCCTAGAATTGAAAATTCCTACAAGGTTACCCCATTACCCATAACACTATATCCATGCCTACTTCTTCAAACACAACCACACTTCTAAACCAACTTGAGAATCATTCTTGGACATGCACAATAGCAGCTACAAATCATATTCTCGAACATAACCATAAGAGCATACCCTACAATACATAGTTAAGAGTTAACATCACATGATCATAAAATTAGCACTAGACTACACCAAAAAATCATCATACCAATTTGTCTGTATCATATCAAAATATCCTTTTCTTCGTGGTTCCCAAAAACTACTGACATTTCCATAACCAATTTTTCCTCAGTCACAATTTATTCTTTCCCCTTACTGTATTTACGAATAGTAAGTGTATGCCAATTTTAACACATAAATTTTCTATTAACCACATAATAGTTTATCATTAATCCATCACATATAACAAAGTTATGTCTCTTTTCATACCACACTTCCATAGAAAATCCATATAATTACACTTTACACATTGACAATTATTCAAGCAATGCAAAGCATGTATCTTATTCCCAAGCTTTATCACTAAATCAAATCATGTTTATTATATTTATTACAATCATGGACGACCATAAGATTATCGTCCATTCCATTAGCTAGCCTCCAATGTAAGATACCAATTAAACCTTCCTAGTTCATACATTCTTTTCTTATGTTTTTTTCAGCCATGACAACGGCATCCAATTTATTTCATTGAGATACCTATTTGAATTTGGAGATACAATTTGAAATCAACCCATAAATAAAGTGATAAACCGCACGAGAAAGAGTGAATAAGTTCAACAATTTACTAAAATATTTTATAGTTTCTTAAAGATTAAATGTGGACATCAACACGCCAATTCTACGAACTCCATTAAACAATTGTACTTGTACAAGAAACTAGTAACATGGGCTTGATTACAGAATTGTTACGACTAAAATCACTAGGATGTGCGTTCACCTACTTTACACCTCAAATGCGGACATGCAATGCAGAAATGACCAATTATAAGTGAACACACTATTGACATATGGAATACTTTTAACTTCATTTCGAGTAAAGTCTCTTTATAAAGAAATACATTTAACCCTCTCTAAAGAACTATTCAAAACAAGAATTAGAACTTCTGAGGGAGTATAAAATTATGAAAATAAATGTGATACAGCTTCCACTATAAAAAAAAATAGTAGAATTTGTTGGAGATCATTTTTGTCTTGACCGAGGAAACATACTGTCCTACAACCAGAATATGCCAAGTTGTGTAGCAAGAGTAGTATCGGTGAAAACAAGAGGTATCAGTTCTGATCATTTATCAATCCAAATCCACCACAGAACATCACATATAATCAATGAAACATTTGGTTTGGAGATAAAATTAGGATCCCGATCTTCTCAGTCACCATTATCACAACAACTAGAGTTACCTTCGAATAGACTCTATTTTAAGTCTCACAAATTGTTTCCACTGAAAAACTCCACCAGCTTGAGGACTCCACCGTCATATCAGATCATAACCTAACTCTTCTATCAGAGATTCCTTTTTTTAAGTACAAGACCTCTACTAAGTCGGTAAATATGTCTACTACTCTAACTCAATATGTCATGTCAACACCATAAGTGCTGACAAAATTTTAAATACCATATGTAAGATTTTTAGTAAACGACCTTGACTCAAACCCGCTTGACCCAAACCCCCTCATCAAATATGTCTGAGACCACCTAGGTACTAATATCTTAAAAATATTATAAAACAAATAAACCCTATAGACACATGGAACAAACATATAACAATCACATTACGGATAGTAAGCCTATTTCTCTCTTGGAACACATATAGATATTGTTAGTGTACTGGACATGGTATCAGAAGTACGCGTTGGTGTCTATATAAAATGATATCATCTTCTGCTATATTAAAGGCTAAAGACTCCTTCTTCTGGGCCTTGTCCTGAGTTGCTCTAATTTTGGTCCTCAGGATTTCATGCCTTCACCTTCATAACAAGAGATGATACGATCTAGTCCTATATTATTACCCTGCCATCAGAATCTAACAATCTAACCCCTAAGTTAGCAATCCAATTAAACTCTCGGTCTATCACCCACTTCTCCATTCCCATACAAAATATGCTACTCATAAAGTTATGACTAAGGCCATCAACTACCTCATTCACCTTCTTTAGATGCTAAAAGAATTCTATGTCATAATCATTCTGTAACTGGAGCCATTAGTGTTATGGTACATTCAACTCTTTTTGTACAAAAATATACTGAAGGCTCTTATGTTCTATATAGATTTCAACATGCACTCCATAAAAGTTATGCCTCCAAATTTTCAAGGCATGAATAAATGAAGAGAACTCGAAATCATTGTTAGTAGTTTTTCTTGGACTTATTTACCATCTAGAAGAATAAGTAATTACCTTACCATGTTGCATCAAAACCCAAATCCAACACAATGCCTGAAGCATCAAAATACACCACTTATCCCTATAGACCCTCTAGTGAGATCAGAACTAGGTCTAAAATCATTTTATCTTTTAGCTCCTATTAACACTATGAATAGGTTGGGATCAATTGAAACATTGCCATTTTCTAAGTTAGTCTAGTAAATAGTTTGGAAAATGATGAGAATCCCTCGATTAACCTTCTGTAATACCCTACTAACCGTAGAAACCCATTATTTTCTATCAGGGTCATGAGTCTAGGACAAGTCTTCACGACCTATGTAGTTTGTAAGTCAACTTGTATGCTAGCATATCACATAATATGGCCTACGAAGGATATAGAATGCAATATGAACTTACTCTTTGAGGTCGTAGCAAAGAGTATTTTACCTCGGAGTCCCTGAAGTACAACTCAGATATGGTCCCGATGTTTTTCCTGTTATAGTGAATACACCAGAATATATTCTATAAACACCATCATGAACAAGTATATAAATGGAAAAATTATTACATTCATCATGTCCATAAGTATTGCTACTACATTCATCAATTTGAACGACATTAGAAGAAACTCAAAATGACTATATTTGATTTTAAAGTCTATCTTCTAAAAATCACTCTCATGAACTCGCACATGATTGTTCCACGAACATAAATCTGACATTGAGAAACATTGGGCACTCTCTAGCTGGACATATATAGTAATCAATCCTTGGTAGTGAGTGTTTATTCTTTATAGCTACCTTACTAAACTGCTAGTTGTCTATACCCATGCACAACGAACAATATTTATTTGGTATAAAAACTACTTGTGCACCTCACGATGATGCACTCGTCTTGTTGATTCCCTTATCTATCAAATCTTATAGCTACTTCTTCAATTCCTTCAATCGTGCTTGTGTCATTCTTTATGGTGCAATGGATATCTGTTCGACAATTTGTAATGTATTGATAGAAAAATGTACCTCCTATTCTAGGGAGAAATACCATGGAGCTTATTAGAAAAGATATCTGCAAATTTATTAAACAGAAGGATAGACTCTTATATTGTCAGTTCTAGGTCATTATCTAAAACCCTATTGATGTGACATATTCATCCCTTAACAATCACTTTCCTAGTATGAAGATATGAAACTAACTTACCTTTTAGTGTCACTTAATCATCCTTCCTCTCCTAAACAACCTTTCTAGGAAAGTGAAATTTAACAATCTTTACTATATAGTTGACAGTGGTGTAATAAGATTTCAACCAATCAATGCCCATAATAACATCACATCTAATATCTCTAGCTCTGTGAAGTCTATATAAGTTTGACAACCAACAATCTCTAGTATAAAACCTCAGTAAACACTTTTGGAGGTAATAGAGTCTCCAACTATGGTAGTTACAACAAATGGTCATTGATATGACTCTAGTACTATAGAGAACTTCCCAAAACCAAATGGAGTAAAATATTATGTTGTGGAGCCATGATCTATAAAATCATAATAGAGTGAGAACAAATGGTCGGTGTACTTGTCAATACATAAAGATGATCTGGCTACTTGAAAAACTAGATGTTCCCTCTCTATCTTGACCTTTATGTAAGAAAGAGTGTCACCCAATATCTGCAGACCAAATACTCTTGTCCTCTAAGAAATGAAAACATTTGTTTTACCTCTAAGAAACGAACACTTTTGTTTTACCAGAGAAAATGTTTGTACAGGTTAAATTTATTGATATAAAGTGAAGGCTTTGTTTAGAAGAGACCTAATTATACTGAAACTAAGTTATCCCTCATTTGTAGAATTACTAGTTTACGTAGGAGTCGAACATTTCAATGGACTCATGAAAGTCATTCCAATACGTGCAAACCATCCCACAAAGATATAAGTCACCCTAAAAATTTAATAAAGCTTTGAAAACTCAAATCAACCATTATTAACGAAAACTATGAACTTTGGTCAAACTTTCTATAAATTATTCTTTCAAAATTGAAAATATTCTCTGAAACTCTTTTGGCCACCTCAGTCTCCATGTCACCAATCCCTACAAGTTATAAAATTAATAATGAATCAATATGAAGGGCCCAAACAAATAAAAGAACATGCAAACAATAAACGACTAATTGTTACAATTAGTAAAACAATTAATAAATTTGCGACTTAGTCCATCAAAGTATTATTTTCTATCTCTAGTGTTTCAAATAAAGTAATGTATCAGAGTAAATTAATTCTCACGCATCTTAAAATTTAAAATAGGTATGCGGTTATAAGAATTGTTTACATGATTTGATTTGTATCTTAAATTATATAAAACAATTTAAGTTAGATTTGGTATAAGATTTAAATAATTCTAAATCAACAAAAGTCTTACAAATGTTGGTATTCCCTATAAAAGTATTTTTTACAAAATTATGTTTTGCAACTCTTAAGAACTACATGTTGGCTTAGTTGTTCTTTCTAGGAAAATTGATAAAGAATGAATTAAAAGGATCTTATGAACTCGTATAAAAATACTACTATTTTTTATTATTTCAAATGAACCTTATTATTTTACTATAGATTATTATCCAGATCAATCTTTCCATTCCATTTTTGTCATTTAAAACACAAATTCTGGAAATCATATTGATTTATGAAGTTCAATAAATTTCTAAGCAACAAGAAAACATATTGAGTGTAATCCCACAAGTGGAATATGGGGAGGGTGGTGTGTGTGCAATCTTACTTATACCTTGAAGATATGATGTTTTCGTTTAACCCTTAGCTGAGTATGGACAACACATAATATTGTAACGAAAACAACGGAAATAACATATAATAGCATAATTGAGGAATACTATATTATGTGAATGATAATAAGAATATTGATAAAGAAGACTAGACAATGTTCAACTATTGACTAATCTTAATCCTCAATGTCTATATCTTCTTAGTTAGGGTAATGTCCTCTGTAAGCACCACATAAAAAATTAAAATTTTCAAGTTTAACCATCAAATCCAATCATTTCAAATGTTTCAAAAAACAATGTTTTTAATAAGTGTCATCTAGGATATAGAATCCTTTTATTAGATAGTGTATTTATTTGGTATTGAGATATTAAAATTGACCTTATTTTTCAGTGTTGACATTAATGAAAGAACCAATTAGAGAACCTTTGCAAGGTATTCACATTTAGAGCTAACAACATTAATATGGAGATTACAGTAATCCAATGTTACTTGCTAAATACGATAAATAAAGGACCAAAGACCAAAAAGTTCACATACAAAATTAAATATTCTTGGTGAAACATATCTACGCCACATTTCTCAACTTCATTGTCATTTGAAATGTTAATTATCTACTACATATTTATTTGCTCCTAACTCAATATAGTTGGTTCATTGTGAAACTCCCAAGGTACATAAGAGCTTGTTATTTTCATTTAAATTTGTAAAATTTTAATATTATATTAAATTAGACTACTTATATATTATAAACTCTCCTTTTTAATTATCTGATTCTTTAATTCTTTTTTATGGTGATTTTTTTTTATTTGGCGGGTCGGGGAATGGAAAATGTAATAGGGAATTACAAGGTAAAAAATCAAACCCTCACCATTAAGGTGAAAATTCATGTAGCCTACAAACTGAACTAGAAATATTTTTCTATTTTTGATGATGTTGAAATATGTGATTGTTTGGAAATTGTAAAAGATTTGATCATATGTAAAGTGTAGATCAGATTCTCCTTTGATGTTTTCATGATATATTTTTTTTTTTTTGTAATAGATGGGATATGTGAAAAGTATTGTCATTCATTTCAAATTGCTTGAAGAATATATATCTATTTCTTTATGTAACATGACTGCCTTGGGGACAAAACTACCCTCCCTTACAATTTTTTTTAAAAAAAAATCGAATTTTTATATGACTATTGGGAAGATCTAGGTAGCAATAGACTGATTGGTGTAGGAATTCTCTCATCTTCTCCTTTTGTCAGAAGAAAAGAAGTTGCCTAGATTTCTATTATATCGAAAAGAAATCCAAAATACGTATTAAAAGAAGATCAAACACAAAAATGAAAAGAGAGGATCTCCGAAGTCTCGATAGGGATTTAGATGTTCTTAATTTGATCCAGAAGTTTTTTGAAGTTTCTTGTCGTATAAAAATGAAATTTAAGAGCCGCATGAAGTGTAGCCTCTGCCTTAGTCCACTCACTATATCGAGCGAAGTGTATGGAGAAGGACTAGGGTTCACTCTCTCGAGCTGAACCTCATATTGACCCAATCCCATTGCCCATCAATTTAGGAGTCTTAGTTTTACAACCTCTCTCTCGAGCAAGCCAAAACCACAAAACTGAAATCGTACTTGCAACTTCAATTTCATTAAGTTCCACCACAACTACTAAACGAAATCACATCTAAACAACAAATAAATCATCAACAAGCAAGACCCAACAAATAATCTAACCAATATTCACAAAATACACCCCAAGAATTGGGGTTTTTGCTAGCCATGTAAAAGAGATAAAAATTTATACCAATCTCAGTTTCCATCAGTGGGAATGAGAGATTAAGTTAAAACAAGTCAAGAGTGAAGAATCCACAAGACCCAAGCCCAAAATTTTGGAGTTGAAACCCTTTGAATCTTCAAGTTCTTCAAAACCCTCTCCAAACTTATAAGTCAAAATTCTATATTAAAAATCTAATATTAAGATACAACACTGAATGAGTATTTTTAGTTTTAAAAAATCTATGTTGCAGCGAATCATTCTGAACCGTTAGTCGAGATCGCTGATCAACTTGGCGATCCGGCTTTTGGTAGGTTTCATGGTCGTCTTGTTCTATCCTTTAGCATCATCGTGTTTTGGATTATTGGGCGAAATACTACTGCTTCGCGGAACTGCTCAGCGACACACTGACTGCTCCTTTTCATAGGCGATTTGATCCTTTCTTTCTGGTCTTAACACACTAGAACAAAAGGCGAGGATAAGAACTTTTGGCAACTCGCCGAATAGGTTCGCAATTCTCAGATCTTCATTTCTTCGTTCTTTCAGTTGCCTTTGTTCCTTTTTGCTAAGTAGTGTCCACGCTATCTCTCAAACTCCAAATACCTGAAACTTAAGGGTTTTCATTAGATATAGAGACAAAATATGCATTTGAAGACACTAATTCTATCAAAATATTGCCCTAAATGAGTCCAATTTGTGGACTCATCAATACTCCCCAACTTAAACTTTTGCTTGTCCTCAAGCAAACTCAAGTCCAGCCATTCAAAAATGGTGTCTCGAGCAGCGCTACACAAGACTCAATCATGAATGCACACAACAAGACTAAATTTACTTATGCAAAGATCAAATGTGCACTGAAAGATTCAAGTTGTGACTCACTAATATCAAAGAATCTCATGCTCACAATACTTGCTTCAAATTCAAGTTCAAGCTCAACTTAAGTGTTCAAATGCCCTCACATAAGGAATTATTACATATTCACACACAAAGGTTTAATCATTAAAAGTTCAGGAATCAAATGAAACACTCACTCTCACAAGGAAGAACACAATGCATGCTTTCACCCATAGGTTTGCCCATATTTTCCAATTAACATTTGTTGCGGCATACTCAAGATGAAAAAGGTGTTTCCAAGGCTTGTAATGGGGTTGAGTGCAAAGGTATTGTCATTTAGGCTCAGTGACTTTCATCCTCATGAAATGTGGTGCTCACAACACATCCATTCCTATTCCTTCATACTTCTATTTAGTGCTTAGAAGTCATCCTATTATTCACTTTCCATGAATTGTTTGGAAACACCATTTCTTTTGTACTTTATTTCACCACTTTCTTTTTCATTCTTTCTCTTTTTCTATCTTTTTTATTTTATTTTTTTATGTAGAGGTTCCATATTTTTCAACACCATGGGTTGAAGGAGACTTTCCTTGCACTTTTTGACTTGCTCTTATCTTTTCACCACACCCCAACTTAGACTTTTGGCCTAAGTTGGCTATTCAATTGACCACAACTTCATGAGTATTATGGGTGATGGATAAAGAAAGGTCATTGCTTTCATCAAGTTTCTTCCAAAGAAAGGTAAGGCTCAAGAGGTGTTCAAAAGCGGTTCACACACTCACAAGGTAGGCCACAAAAGAGGTATATGTCAAATCGGCTCACACTCTTAGAAGTTACTTTAGATCATATCAAGAGATAGCATCACTTAGTTGACCGGACCAACAGGGAAAATTCTAGGTTCCATCATGCATAGTTCAAAAGTAAGCCCATCATACTAAGCATTGACACTATAAGTCAAACAAGACTCCACACTTTCGCTAGTATGCAATGATCATCACATGAGACTCAATTTGATGTTTGTGTAATCAAGGCACAACTTCCAATGCAAGTATCTACGATCGTACAATAGTAAAGTAACCCAACCAAGGGTTGGGGTCGAGTCCCATGGGAGTGGGCTTGAGAATTAATAGAAAAAAATTAATTTCTAATTAGTCATAGATAAAATAAAATTGAATACAAACATACTAATTCTAAGGGGTGACACAAAACTGTCAATTAACAATGGGGGTTTGTAACAAGTAGGCAAAAATCAGCGAAAATGCAAAGAGTACTAATCAAGGAGATGGGATTCTTGGGATGTGATAGGAATACGGGTTAAACTAGATCATTGGGTACATGCTTTTCATAGTAAATTCATTGAATATTTGTGACTAGGCTAGACCATAGTTTGGGTAAATTCTCTCTCAAGCAACTTATCCCGAATCAACTCAGTTTCTCTCAAATAATGAGTTGTCACATGAAGAACATCCTCAGCCTTAGCACACTCCCTCTCTTGAGCTTAGTGTATGGGAGAAGGACTAGGGTTCACTCTCTCGAGCTTAGTGTATGGGAGAAGGACTAGGGTTCACTCTCTCAAGCTGAACCCCATGTCGACCCAATCCCACCGGCCATCAATTTAGTAGTCTTAGTTTTATGACCTCTCTCTCAAGAAAGCCGTAAACACAAAGGTGAAATCATATTTGCAACTAAGATTTCATTAAGTTCCACCACAACTACTAAACGAAATCACATCTATACAACAAAAAAATCATCAACACTCAAGTCCCAATAGAAAAACTAACCCATATTCACATAATCGCACCCTAAGAATTGGGGTTTTAGCTAGACATGTAAAAGAGATAAAAGGTTATACCAATCTCAATTTTCATCAATGGTTATGCAAGATTAAGTCTTAAAACAAGTCAAGAGTGAAGAATCCACAAGACCCAAGTCCAAAATCTTGGAGTTGAAACCCTTTGAATCTTCAACTTCTTAAAAACCCTCTTCAAAATTAGAACTCAAAATTATATGTTAAAAATTCTATATTAAAAATCTAATATTAAGCTACAACTCTCAACGAGTAATTATAGTTTTCAAAAATCTGTGTTGCGGCGGATCATTCGGCGCTGTTAGTCAAGATCCCTGATTAACTCGACGATTCGCCCTTTGGTAGGTTTTATTATCGTCTTTCTCTATCCTTCAGCATCGTCCTATTTTTGGATCATTGGGCAACATAGTACTACTTCGTGGAATTGCTTGGTGACACGCTGACTGCACCTTTTCACCACCGATTTGATCCTTTCTTTCAGGCGTCAAGACACTGGACTAAAAGGAGAGGATAAGACCTTTTGGCGACTCGTCGAATGGGTTCGGTGATTCTCAGATCTTCATTTTTTCGTTCTTTCAGCTGCCTTTGTTTCTTTTTGCTAAGTAGTGTCCATGCTTTGCCTCAAACTCCAAATACCTAAAATTTAAGGATTTTCATCAGATATTGAGATAAAATATGCATTTGAGGGAACTAATTCTATCAAAATATTTGCGCTAGATGAGTCCAATTTGTAGACTTATAACTTATTCATGCATTGCACGAGTATGCTTTGAGGGTAATTATGGTTTGTTCCTCTTATGTCATGGTGATTTATGTAATGACTATGCTTATAACTATTTGTTTTGGATTTTTGATGTGAAGAATACTTATAATAATGTATGCTTAACTTTGATTGTTGCTAAAAGATGCTTTACTTGATATGATTGACTAAAAGTGAATGTTCATTTATCCATGATAAATAAGCTAAGAATGAGATCAAAAGATGGTAAACATGAATGAGGACCTAAATTGACTTGCTTAGCATGGGTGGGATTATGGGTTCTTATCTATGTATTGTACAAGCTTGCCTTGTGGTGGCTCATGAAATGTTTCTCTTATGTAATGTTAAGCTAGATTGCGTTAATTATGCCTATGTCTATGATGGTGTCTCTTATGCTCACTAGTTAGGATTATTGTTTTCCATGCTATAGTCTGTACCTTATTATGATGTCTCTTATGTTTATGACTTATATTTTCCCCTATTATCGAAATGATGGTTTAACTTAGCTAAGTGCATGCATTCAACAAAAATGTCTCTTTTTGCATGTTTTCAAGGTTTTTATGCATGGATATCATACTTGGTGCATTTTTGTACTAACCCATATTTTCCTACATTTTCTCCAAGAGTAGTGTTCGGTTCACAAGGTGGTCCCCATTGAGGCTAGAGCTTGGATTTGTTCATTCTCCTTTCTTGTGGTAAGTCCTCATGGTTCGAAGATGGATGTTGTGTTTGTAGTTCCTTTTTCTTGTTTTTGACTTTCGGATTACGTTGTAAGGGTTGTGACCCAATTTGATTTGAGAGTTGAATTTGATGGCTAATTGAGACAAGTCTAGACTTCCGCTTTGCTTTTATGAAAAACTTTTTGAGACTTGAAATATAATTTATTCTTATTGTTCTAATGTTTTATGTTATGATATGCTAAGGGGCTTACATGGTGCCTTTCGTGGTGCTATGTGCCTTTTTACATCTAGGGGTTACCCCGGTCGTGAGAAACTTGGTATTAGAGTACATGGTTTAGAATGATTCTAGGATTATATCTCATAAGCCACGTCTGATAAGTATTGTTCATAATGTGAAGCGTGCCACATTTATGATTGAGAGGCTCTAAGATGTTTAGGAAGCTACACTTCTTTCATTATACTTAAGTCATGACACAGAGTTTGGCTCTATTAACTCCCTCTCATAATCCTTCCATTGTGTCTTCATGATATGAATACACGAAGGGCTAATGCTAGAAGAATGTAGGGCGACAATGTGAATGAAAAAGCTCCTCAAGCTAATCAAGCTCCTCGAGATACTCAAGCTCTGATTAATCCTTCGGCTCTGTCGGATGTGGGGATTAGGTCGACATTTCAAATATTGGCCTAAGATATGGCGACTTAAGCTCAAGCTTTGGCTACTCAACTCAAGCGGTGACGTCTCAGGCCAATAAAGATGTTGGGACACATGTGAGTTCGGTTGCTTCTAGGGTTAGGGATTTTGCTAGAATGAACTCTTCCGAGTTTCATGGCTCCAAAGTGGAAGAGGACCCTCAAGAATTTGTGGCAGAGGTTGATAAAATACTTTATATTATGGGCGTGACTTTGGTAGAGAAAGCGGAGTTTGCCGCTTACCAAATGAAAAGTGTTACACAAGTATGGTATTATTTGTGGAAAAGGGGAAGACCCATAGGAGTGGGATTGGTTGAATGGGAAATGTTCAAATCGGTATTTCTTCATACATTCTTTTTGGGAGAGTTGAGGCAAGCTAAGGTGGAAGAGCTCATTAACCTTAGGCAAGGTAGCATGAGTGTTAAGGAGTATGCCTTGAAATTTAACCAATTATCCAAGTATGCACCAACTATGGTGGTGAATTTAAGGTATGAGATGAGTAGATTTTTTATGGGTATGTCTGACTTGATTGAAAAAGAATGTCATACGACAATGCTCCTTCATGACATAGATACCTATAGGGAGGTGAAGAGAGCTAGGAACGGTTCAAACAAAGGTTCTCCAACCAAGGTTCCTCAAATTTTAGGTTCGATGGACAAGGTCAATAGAGGTTCAAATAAAGGTTCTCCAAACAAGGTTCCTCAAATGCTTCCCCAAGGGTCAACAAGGATAGGGTGTCTAACCCTAAACCTTATGGAGGAAATGGAGGTGGTTCTTCTTTTAAATGATCTACATGTGCTAAATGTGGGAAGGAACATATGGGGAAGTGCTTAGCCAACACAGATGGGTGCTTTGGGTGTGGAAAGAGTGGTCACAAGATTAGAGGTCGCTCGACACTCATGGATAAAGGGATAGAGGCTAACCGAGCTTTTCTTAGTGATTTGGATCCCAATGCTTTAAAGAAAGGTCTGCTATATGTACTACGGTCTAGAAAGGACCAAGAAGGCTCTTCGGATGAAAACACCGGTATGTTGATAGTTTTCATATAGATGTAAAGATTTTATTAGATCTCGATGCTACTTATTAGACCTCTATTGATTTTATAACCCAGTATGGTTATTATGAGTTTTGGTTATGTTTGTTGGGAATGCATGAAAGAAGTAGTACTTGTGGAATTAGTAGGGGTTTCCTCCCATAGGGAAGTTGATGTGCTTAGATAGCAAGGTCGTGGATTGTCCCCATATGATCATCTCTTTCTTCTACTCCTACTCTAGCTTGAGACAAAGAGATCCTCTTAGCTTGTATTATGTTTTAGAGTCATGTGTGATTTATGTGCTTCCATGATTTCCTTATGATATGCATGTTCTTGAGATATTCATGTTTAGTAAGAAAAAAAGTTTTCATGATATATGTTCCTCATTTTATTCTGCATTTAGTGTGAGTTGTCTCTTTGACTTCATGAGATGAATCGATGAACATACCTAATATGTATATACTTTCTTAAGTAGTTGGCCTAATTGAACCATGATGTTGTGTTGAGCTTGGAGAATGTAGTTCGTTCTATGAAAATGATAAATGTTCAGTTTCATGCATAATGGGTTGTTAGATGTGCTTCCTACTTCCCTATGATGCATTGATTATGTTTGAGTTGGAGTTGATGTTGCCTCGTTTAAATTGTGAATCATTTGTATGTTTCATGCATGATAGGCTGCTAGTCCTGAGTCTTTAATTCCGTAAGGTGGCTAGATCTTTATTTGAGGATGAATGTTCCCAAGGGGGAGATAATGTCACACTCTGGAAACTAGTAAGCTAAACTAGAGCTAAACATAAGGGTTAACGTCAAAGGAGAAGGGCAAAAGCCAAGGAAAATGAGAAAGGACCAAGGCTGCCAAAAATTGGCCAAGGTACTGCCCCCCATGACCACGAGGGTCCTCATGACCCAAGGTGGCCACCATGCCCCATTGTGCCACCCGTGTTGGTGAGGAAGTAGCCTCCCTAATGCTGACTAAGAAGGTCTCCCCTTCACGAGCCACTTCACGGTTCGTGGTGAAAACCACAGCCCGTGGGAAGACTCGTGGGGTTGCCTTCACCTTGTGAGGGACATGTCAAGGTAACATAGATACTGGTCATGGGACCATGGGCACCTTCACGGGCCGTGGTGCACTTGACAGTTCGTGAGGTAGCTCGTGGCACCTGGCAACTCACTTTAAGTGAGGGTTATTTTGGGAAATTCCGTTTTAAGATCTATCAAACGGAAGTCGTTCTCAGTCAGTTTAGGGTCACTATATAGGTAATTTTAAAGTAAAATTCACCTAAACTAAGTCATTATTTTCACAACACCCAAATATTTCCCAAAGGTCATCTCCTTTCCAGAAATTCTTTTTCTAGAACTTCAAAGAAGAAGAAGAAGAAGCATGTTTGGGCTAGGGTTCAAGGAGCAAGCAATTCTACTCAATTCCATTGGATTCCATTGCTAAGGTATGTTACTCCTTTATCCATGGATAGTTTTCATCCATGGAGTCCCTTCAAATTCTAAATTTGAAAGTTAGAAATCCCTAAAAGCTAGGGTTTTACTCCAAATTCATGGTTCCTTTCTAAAATTATTTATATTCTTTAATTATTATTTATTATGAATTAATTGGTGATTTCAATTTTTTTCTTATGAATTGGCTAAGAACCCATGAATCCCCATATTACTCAATTATGATCTTGTGATGTGGGTTTGTTGTTTATAGAAGAATGGTATGAGATTATGCGTGTAGTAATTGGGTAATTTGAATAATGTTATTATCTATGTCTAATGTAGTAATTCTAGGTGTGGTTGATTGAATGTGATCCTTGGTCCTTGAAGAGTAGAGTATGAGAATTATGTATGATTATGAGAATTATGTATGATTATGAGAATTATGTAAATATCTTAATGATGCTTGAGAGTAAAATGATTATGATATTTTTGTGTGTTGTTGTAAGGAAATTCTTATTTACACACCTATGTATGATTATGATAACAATGTTGTGAGATTGAAAGGTGATTCTCATGAACAAATACTGAACATGATGTGAAAGGTTTTCTATAATAATGATGATTCTCGGTAGAAAGGATTTCTCACTTAATTGAATCTAAATGAAGACATGGACGGTGAAAGGTTATTCTCACGCATGATCTAAGAGCTATCCTAATGAAACCTTTAGGATTGATTGTCTAGAACATCTTTCCATAAGATATGAAGCAAGTTATGATTTAATAAAGTATTCCATTAGAATTATTCTTATAATCGAGTGAATATTGATATGAGATGGAAGCCCTCACATGAGTTGAGCCCGGGTTTCTAGGAGCAATCTCTTCAGATGGATGCCCTCACGAGAGTTGAGCTAGGGTATCTAGTAGCAATCTCTTTGTCTCATAATTGCATGGCCCCGTAGGTTATTGAGCTATTGGATCCACCTAAGCTAAAGTAATGGTTCTACTTTAGGCAAGTAGGACAACTCTTTTCGGTATGGGTAACATCGAATTCTATGATAAACTCACATGGTATATCTAGGTTAAGGCTAATTCTCATAAGGTCAAGTGTAGTATGAACTATGGCTACTTATGAAGCTTTACTTTCTGTGGGTGAGAGTATGGGATCTTATTCATGCATTGCACAAGTATGCTTTGAGGGTATTTATGGTGTGTTCCTCTTATGTCATGGTGATATATGTAATAAATATGCTTATCACTATGTGTTAAGTATATTTGATGTGAACAATACTTTTAATGAAGTATGCTTAACTTGGAGTGTTGCTATAAGATTCTTTCCTTGATATGATTGACTAAAAGTGAATGTTCCTTTATCCATGAGAAATAATCTAAGAATGAGATCAAAAGATAGTAAACATAAATGAGGACCTAAAGTGACTTGCTTTTCATGGGTGGGATTATGGGGTTTTATCTAAGTATTGCACAAGCTTGCCTTGAGGTGGCTCATGAAATGTTTCTCTTATGTTATGTTGAAGTAGATTGCATTGATTATGCCTATGTATATGATGGTATCTCTTATGCTCATTAGTTATGTTATTGTCAACCATGTTATAGTCTATGTCTGATTGTGATATCTCTTATGATTATTATTTATGTTTTCCATTATTTTTGAAATAATGGTTTAACTTAGCAAAGTGCATTCATTCCACAAAAATGTCCCTTTTAGCATGTTTTCATGGCTTTTATGCATGGTTATCATTCTTAGTGCATTTTTGTAATAACCCATATTTTCCTACATTTTCCCCCAAGTGTAGTGTTTGGCTCTCTTGGTGTTCCCCATTGGGGCTAGAGCTTAGATATGTTCTTTCCACTTGATTGTGGTGAGTCATCATGGTTCGAGGACGGATGCTGTCTTTGAAGTTCCTTTCTCTTGTATTTGACTTTCGGATTACGTTGTAAGGGCGGTGACCCTATTTGAATCAAGGATTGTAATTGATGGCTAATTCATACAAGTCTAGACTTCCCCCTTTTCTTTTATGAAAAATTTTTTAATATGTGAAATATGTTTTACTCTTATTTTTCTAATGATTTATGTTATGATATGCTAAGGGGCTTACATGGTGCCTTTAGGGGTGCTATGTGCCTCGTTACATCTAGGGGGTACCCTTGAGTCATGACATAAATTAGGCTAAAATGACATTACTTAATATTAATTAAAATCTAAAAACCCCAAAGTTCCCCTAAACAAAACACCCAAAAAAGATCCCACGTCACCATTCACGAGACCACGCAAACCGGCTTTGGATGGAATCACGGACTGTCCTAGTCAATGGTGGTTTGGAGACTGAGACTTTAACCCTATCCACAAACCCTCCATCCATGGGGCATGGACGGACCCACGGGGCATGGGTCCTTCCATGGTTCACTGATTTTGGGTAGTTTCCAGGGTCATCCTCAATGGCCCATGGTTGGTCCTTGAGGGGTCATACCTTGACGTTCTAGCATGAAACCCTCTATTGTTTAGTACGGAGAGTTACATCCATGACTCTAACCCTTACATTCAGCTCTAGTTTAGGCTACTAATTTTTGGAGTTTTACATGTATTTTGTGACGCCATATGTGGCTATGAGGTTTGATGTTCTTTTGGATGTAGTATTAGAACATTTATCTGTCTCTACCCTTGTTGATGATTCTATTGTGGCTAAGAGGATCCATTGAAAGTTTCTCATTTCTTTGTGCCATAAAGTTATTCTTGTTGACTTGGTAGAGCTTGATATGTCAGATTTTGATGTTATCTTGGGTATGGATTGGCGGCACTCATTTTTTTCCTCTATCGATTGTAGAATCTGTTTAGTCAAGTTTAAATTTCCGAATGAGCCTATCCTATTGTGGAAAGGGGGAAATATTATGCCCAAGGATCAGTTTGTCTCTTTTTTTAAAGCTAGAAAGATGATTTCTAAGGGTTGTATTTACCATCTAGTTAGGGTGAGAGATGTGGATTCTCAAACCCTTACTCTCCGGTCGGTTGCCATTGTTAATGAGTTTTCAGAAGTGTTTCCAAATGATTTACCTGACAATCCTCCCGGGAGGGAAATAGACTTCGATATTGACCTTCTCCTAGATACACAACCTCTTTCTATTGCTCATTACCGTATGGCTCTGACAGAACTTAAGGAGCTAAAAGAACAATTCAAATATTTGTTAGATAAGGATTTCATTCGACTGAGTATCTCTCCATGGGGTGCCCAAGTTTTGTTTGTTAGAAAGAAAGATGGGTCTCTTCGTATGTGTATTGACTATCGTCAGTTGAGCAAGGTGACCATTTAGAATAAGTATCCCCTCCCAAAGATAGATGATATATTTAACCAACATCAAGGAGCAAGTTACTTCACTAAGATTGATCTCCGATCGGATTATCACCAATTGAGGGTAAAATAAGATGATATTTCGATGATAGCTTTTCCAACTCGGTATGGTCAATATGAGTTTTTGCTAATTTGGTTTGGGTGAATAATACTCTGGTGCCGTTTATGAATTTGATTAATATGGTGTTTAAACAATACCTTGATGTGTTTGTGATTGCGTTCATTGATCATATATTGATCTATTTGAGAAGAAAAAATGAGCATATCGGTCATTTGAGTATCGTGTTGTAAATTCATAAGGACCAACAACTCTTTGCAACGTTTAGAAAATTTGAATTTTTGTTAATGTTCGTAGCTTTGCTTGGCCATATTGTTTCAAGTAAGGGTATTGAGGTAGATCCTAAGAAGACGGATATGTTCAAGAGTTGGCCTACACCTCTAACTCTTTTAGATATTAAAAGTTTCTTGGGTATAGCTTGTTACTATAGAAGGTTTGTTGAATGATTCTGTTTAATTGCCTCTCATTTGACGATTTTGACTCAAATGAAAGCAAACTTCTTATGGTCTGAAGCGTGTGAGAAAAGTTTCCAAAAGTTGAAGGATAAACTTACTTCCACTCTGGTGATGACTTTACTGGAAGGGACTGATGGCTTTGTTGTTTATTGTAATGCCTCAAGAATTGGGATAAGATGTGTGCTTATTAAAAATGGGAAAGTTATTGCCTATGCTCCAAGGCGACTTAAGATTCATGAGAAGAACTATCCTACCACCTTGAACTAGCAGTGGTTGTTTTTGCCTTAAAAATTTGGAGGCATTATTTTTATGGAGTTTATGCAGATGTGTTTACCGACCACAAGAGTTTACAATATGTGTTTAATCCAAAAGATTTAAATCTTTGCGAAAGAGGTGACTTCAGTTATTGAAAGATTATGATATGAGTATTATTTATCATCTCGATAAAGCTAATGTGGCGGCGAATTCTCTTAGTCAGTTATCTATTCGAGATTTTCATAGATTGGTCCGATTAAATGTTCATCTAGTGGACTCCATAAAGGATGATGTTATGGTTAACAATGGTTCCAAATCCTTTTCTGTGGCGAATGTGAAAGCCAAGAAAAGACTTGATCCATTTTTTGTCGAATTGAAAGAAGTGGTGCTTAAGAAATCTGGTGAAGCTTTCTCCCAAGGGGGAGATGGTGCGCTTAGATACCAATGTCGTTTATGTGTTCTAAATGTTGATAACTTGAGAAAACTGATCATGAATGAAACCCATAGTCAGTGGTATTCAATTCACCTGGGAGCCACCAATTTGTACAGTGATTTATGGGAGATCTATTAGTGGATGGGATGAAGAAGCATATTGTAGGATTTGTGACTAAGTGTCCAAATTGCCAACAAGTTAAAGTTAAGCATTAGAAACAGGGAGGTTCGTCTAAAGATATTTGCATTCCTACTTGGAAGTGGGAAAATTTGAACATAGACTTTATAGTTGGGTTGCCTCGCACTAGGCGAGAACATGACTCTATTTGGGTTATAGTAGATCAGATGACGAAATCAGGTCATTTCCCTCCGTTCAAGGTATCCTATTCGGAGAAAGACTATGCCAAGTTATACTTGAGAAAAATGCTAAAGTTGCATGGAGTGTCGTTTTCCATTATTTATGATCACGATACCTAATTCACCTCTCATTTTTGGAAGTCCTTCCAAAAGGGTCTTGGTACTCGGGTTAACCTTAGTACGGCATGTCATCCCCAAACCGATTGGTAAGCGGAGTGTACTATCCAAACCTTGGAAGATATGTTAAGGGCTTCTCTAATTGATTTTAAGGGTAATAGGGATGACCATTTGCCATTGATTGAGTTTTCTTATAACATTAGCTATCACTCAAGTATTGATACGACTCCATTTGAGGCATTGTACACTAGGAGGTGTAGATCTCCTTTAGGAATTTTTGAGGTGGGTGAAGTTTCCCTAATATGTCCTAAATCGGGACAAGACCATACAGAAAGTTTGACATATACGAGAAAGGTTGAAAATGGCTCAAAGTCAGCAAAATTCATATTTTGATAGTAGAAGAAGGGATCTTGAGTTTGATGTTTAGATTGGGTTTACTTGAAAATTTGACCCGTGAAATGTGTAATGAGGTTTGGTAAGAAAGGGAAGCTTGGTCCCTGATATGTAGGCCCATATCAGATTTTGAGAGGTGTTGGTAAGGTTGCTTGTGATGTAGATTTGCCAAATTATTTGGTATCAGTTCATCCAAGTTTCCATGTCTCCATGTTGAAGAAATGTGTTGGTGATCCGACATCCATAGTTTCATTAGAAGTTTTAGGATTTAAGGATAACCTTTCATATGAGGAAGTTCCGATGGAGATTCTTGACCGGCAAGTCATGAAGTTGAGAAATAAACCAATAGCTTCCGTGAAAGTGTTATGGAGGAATCAGTTAGTTAAGGGTTCTACTTGAGAGGCCAAGGAGGATATGATGTCCTCATATCCTCATCTCTTTCTTTCTACTCCTATTCTATCTTGAGGTAATGAGTTCCTCATGGTTTTTCCCTTGTTTTGAAGTCATGTGTCTTATGTGTTTCCATGATTTCGTTACTATGCATGATTTTCCAAAATTTCAAATTTTGAGAAAATGAGTCAATTTGATTGACTTCTACATGTTTATGTGCACATGAGTATGATTTGCATGTAGACTACATGATTTGATGTTATGAGCATGACTTTAGCTTGGAGTGAGATTCCTCTTTGGATATATGCATTTGAGTATGTTGTTAGCTTGTAGTTGATGTTTCCTTCTCGAATGTTAGCTAGGAGTTGATATTTCCTCCTCAAATATGTGTATTTCATGCATGATGGGATGTTAGATCTTTTTTCACCCCTCTTATGATGTTTTTGATAACATCCTAGCTTAGAGTCGATAGTTCCTCCTTGGTTGTATGCATTGCATTATAGGTTGGGTTGTTAGTTCCTCTCCTACTCTTTTCATACCAACTTGAATCTTATTGGAGGATGAATGATCCCAAGGGGGAGATATTGTAACACCTCGGATTCGAAAAAGGAAAATCACTCAATTTTTGGGAAATTACAGGTGCTAGCCACTAGGACCACACACGGCACATGGATGGGACCACGAACCATAGGAGTGGTCCGTGGATGGGCACCCAAACAGGGGTTAACGTAGCTGGAACAACGGTTTGTGGCCGAGGGTCAGTGGTCCAGACCCCAGAAGACCCCACTCTGGTCCAAACGACGGACCACCAGGACGAGCCGTAGGTCTTTCCAAGGTTCATCGACTAGGGTACATTTGTGGTGGGTTCAACAGTTATGTTCAGGGGTAGTTGGGTCTTTTCCTAATTAAATAACTCTTATGCTACATTTTTAGCCCTTTATTAACCTCCGAATTATCCCACTCAAGTCATTCTTCAAAAATCACAAAAGAAGATTAATTCTCCTCTCCAAGATTAATTCAACCTAGGGTTTCAAGTCAAATCTCAATTCCTCCATTGAAGATTAGCATTTGCCTTGAAGGTATGATAGTTTTTATCCATGGATTCCTTCCATTCATAGAGTTCCCAAATTCATCTATTTTCAAAGTTAGAAAACCCCAATTAAGTTAGGGTTTTCTTCAATTGTCATGGGGTCTCTTGATTATTGATTAAAATTATTTAATTATGATCTCTTATTCATAAACTGCTGAATTACTATGATTTTATGATAATTTTCCTATTAACCCATGTAATCCCCATCCTCTCATGTTATTAATCATATGATGTGGAATTTTTATTTTAAAGGAAAAGTTTTATGAAATTAAGCATGTATTTGCTAGCTTTACATGAAGTTATGATGAAATTCATATCTAACCCTTGTTTTCTAAGTATTGATGATTGAAAGTGGGTTTCGAACCTTGAAAAGTAAATTATGGATTTATGCATTTTCTTATGAAATATATGCAAATGTTTTAAGGATTCTATGATAGAAAAGTATCAGTGATGATGATGATGATGATGATGTGTTGTTGAAAGGATATTTCTCATGTACACATAAAAGCAAGATGTTAAAGGTTTTCTCACATAATAAGAATTCTAAGGTTGAAAGGCTTTCTCACCTAATTGAATCCAAGATTATGAGCTATCTTAATAAACTTAGCTTGGATCGGTTATTGAAAGATGCCTTTACATGGATGATGACTTAGCTTGGATTGGCAAGATGACATGTCTTTCCATGGATAATAACAACAAGAAAAATTGACTATTCCATAGGATTTATGCTTAGCATCCAGAGGATATTGGGATGAAAGCTCTATTGTGAGTAGAGGTCGGGTTTCTAGAAGCAATCTCTTCTCCCTTACCTATGTTCTTCCATATGATGGTTGTCTTGATAAACATTAGCTAATTGATCCACTTTAGCTCATATTTATGGTCCTTACCTTGGCAAGTAGGACAACCATTTTTGGTGTATGAGACACCGGGGGATCATGTTATAGCTCACATGGTCTCTATGTCTAGTTAAGGCCAATTTCCAACATTAATAATGAACTAAGGTTACTTCAAGTAGTATCTCACAGGTGTTCAACGTTTTAAATGAAGTAGCTTGCATTAACCATGTTTTATGACTTATTTTTTCTAACTCTTCCGTATCATGTTTTAGCTTTGTCAATTGCATGTCATGAAATGTCCCATTTTTAGCGTGTTTTAAATTTTTTATGCATAGATATCATACTTGGTACATTGTTTTGTAGTAACTCATACTCTTGCCTACATTTTCCCAAATGTAGGGTCCGATAGTCAGGTTTCTTATTTGCGTGGCTAGCGGTTGAGTTTGAGATCCCGAGCCTTGGTAAGTCCTCATTTTTCCAGGATGAATATTCATTTTTTCACCTTCTTTCATTTATTTCACTTTCGGACATGATGTATGGGCTAGGCCCAATTTCATTCTATTGTACTAGATGGCTCTATTGAGACAAGTGTTTTAGAATGCCGCTTTTCATTTATAAAAAGTATTGGACTTGGACTATTGTTTTACTCTTATTGTTCTATTTCTTATGTTATCCAAGCTAAGTTTCTTTTATGGAGTCCTTCGGGGATTTATACGCCATTAAAAATATAAGGGGGTACCCCTGGGTCGTGAAAGCATGGCTTCGGGAACTGAGGGGAAATGCAAACCCTTTTACATGGGGAGAATTGAAATTGCTTATGAGGTTCAATTATGTGCCAAAGGGGTACCAAAAGCTTTAAGATGTTGGCCCGGGAAGACAAGTGCTTAGATTAAAGGTTGACATTTGTGGAGTTTTGGGGTTTGATCTTGTCTCCGATGATTGGTACAATCTAAACTACATAACTCCATCTACGGTAGCCTACTTTAAACTACCCCAGATATCAACACATTATCCTCACACCAGGGAGGGATGCAAGGTTACTAAAGTTGTAAGGGTCTCTTTCATATGCGATGAATATTAAGAGGAGGTTTGGTGTGATATAATACCCGTGTACTTTGGTCAATTGTGTTTGGAGCCAATTGGTTTATCAAACATAAGGTTCCAAATGAGCAAAAATGGTCCAAGTATGTTATGGATCAATGGGGAAAAGAACGATTTCCTCCTCCTAAGGTTCAACATGAGAGACAAAAGATTGAGAGGAGTAAGGGAGAGCAAGGTGACAACCTCATAGTAGAAAAAAGAGAGGTTGAGTGGAGTGAAGTGAGGGGGTTGCCACAATCGCAATCTAACCTTTTCATTTATCCTTCACTTTATAAGGATTCTTATGTAGGTACAATCATGATGAATGGAGGAACATGAGTTTCCAATAAAGAGCCGACAATTGAAGGTGTAATGGATGCAGTTTTAGGGTGTCCCAACATTCCTAAGAGAGTGTAATTACAAGGTAAGTAAGAACTTTCTTGCAAACGTCAAGGTACAATAGATAAACTTAACACTTTAAAAATTGAAAATGAACAAAATGTAAGTGATAGCTTGTGGTTATGTGAGCCTAATGTTTCTTTACCATGTGTTGATAATGTACATGTCGAGAGTGTGGATACGCTAGTTGATACTACTGATGACCAAATTGATCTTCTAGTAAGATCGATTTGTATCCACCTAGTTTTGACACCCTTGCTTTGAGGGATAGTTCATTATCATCTGATAATTGTGTTGATCAACTTGCATTTGAATCTTCTTCACTAATTGAGGAATCTTTTTGATAATAATGTTGATCATTTCAATAGGACTGACTCTTTGAGCATATCTTTTGTAGAAGTGTAACACCTTGGATTCAAAAATATGAGAAAATTTTTGTTATTTAGAAATATGGTGACAAATCTGACGGTACAGCATATGGACTGACACACAAATCGTAGTTTATTTTCGTGGTTGGACATACCAATATCACAAAAGTTATTAACTGCCAGTACTTAGTGACGGTTCACCAGTACGGTCCATCATCCAATCCATGAGCCGTAGATAAGTTTCGTAGTCGAGTCCTAGACATAGAGAAATTTCAGAGTCACACGTCGAGAACGATGACTGCGACCCACAGCCTGTCACCTGAACCATGGTCCGCATGAAGGGGTCTATCGTTTGTGGTCTGATAATTGAGTCTTTGAAACCAATAATAGCAGACGAGGATGGTCCGTAGGTCGAACCACGGACCGTCACTTCCACTGTCCTTGGTAATGACAATTATTTTTTAGGGGCTTCTTTGTCTTTTCCCCAAATTGTTTTAATTCAATAACACGTCATTTTTCCCTCTTTTAGAACACCTATATAAGTTTACAACCCCAAAATTTACCCAATTGAAATCATTCTCTCTTATTCCTAAAAGATGAACAAGTCTTCCTCTCAAATATTTCTGTATATAGATATTGAAGAAAAAAGCTAGGGTTTGCAAGTCAAGTCTCCAATTCAACCATTGAATTCAAGGTATAGACATTGAAATATGATAGTTTTCATCCATGGAGCCCTTTCCTACACAAAGTTATAATTCCCTCAATTGAGTTAGGGTTTTGTTCAATGTCATGGGTTCTTTTAAATATTGATTTATTTGATTGTTTTATGATCTATCAAGTATGAATTGAGATATTTACATGATTTTATGATGAATTCCCATGAAATCATACTTAACCCTTGTTTTCTAGGTATTGATGAATTGGAAGTGGGTTTTGAACTATGAAAGGTGAATTATGAAATTATGCATGTTCTTATGTAATTGATGAGATGATGTAGATTTCTTTTAGAGTAAAAGCAAATTTGTTGTTGTGGTTAATTGTTGTGAAAGGATTTCTCACATAACTACCTCATGCATGAATGTCAAAGATTTTCTGAATAAATGATTCTTAGGTTAAAAGGTCTTCTCAGCTAAAATGAATCAAAGTTAAGGAGTTATTCTAATGAAACTTTGCTTAGATTGGCAAGATGGCATGCCCTTCCCTTGATATTAAAGGCAAGTTAAGAAATTAACTATTTCGTGGGATTTACGCTTAGCACCCAGAGAATATTGAGATATGATCTCTCCCGTTAGTAGAGGTCAGGTTTCTAGAAGCAATCTTTTTATCCCATACTTATGTTCCCCATAGGATGATTGTCTTAGATAGACCCTAGCTAGTGGATCTACATAAGACATATGTTAATGGTGTTACCTTGGCAAGTGGGACACCCCTTTTTGGTGTGGGGTAGACACTGTATTCTGTGTTGATAGCTTACATGGTCTTAAATGTCGATTAAAGGTAAATCTCTCACAATAATGAATTAAGGTTACTTTAAGAAGTATCTCACATGTAACTAAAGATGATGTCTATTTGCATTGACTATGTTTTATGACTTATGTCTTCTAGTCCTTTTACTTTCATGGTTTAGCTTGGTCATTGAACTATATGATAATGTCCCTTTTCTCATGTTTTAAAATGTTTTATGCATCACTATCATACTAGTTACATATTTTGTACTAAAATACACTCTTTCTTACATTTCTCCAAATATAGGGACCGACCTTAGAGATATGCGCTTCCGTGGCTAGGATCTCATATAGAAGATTGAAGTTGGGGTGAGTCCTCATATTCTGAGGACCGTGCTTGATTTCCCTTTTGTCCTTACTTTCAATTTTGGAACTCGATGTATGGGATATGCCCTGATAAACTCTTATGTAATACATGGCTTTGAGACAATATTTAGATTTCCGCATTTCACTATAAAACAATTATATGTTAAAACTTTCTTTTAAATCTCTTTATTAAATTATATTGTATGATGAAAGACAAGTGGCTTGTATGGAGCCTATCAAGATCTTATATTCCATGTTACGCCTAGGGGCTACCTTGGGTCGTGACAAACATGGTAATCAGAGCACAAGGTTAAGAAAGGTCTTAGGAAGGAAGTCTCATAAGCCACGTCGAGTCTTGTTCATGAGTGTGAAGAAAGCCACATTTATGAATGAGAGGCTATAAGATGCTTAGGAAACTCCACTTCTTTCATTACTCTAAAGTTGTGTGATAGATGTTAACTCTATAAGGTCTCTCTCCTAATCCTTATGTGATGCTATACAGGATAAGGCCACTCAAAGAGCATTTGATAGAAAGGAATGTGAGAGAGAATGTGAAATGAGAATCTCCTCCTCAAGCTCTTCTAGTTCCAGCCGACCCTTTGGCCTAGTAAGTGACTAATGCGGAGTTGAGGGCTGGTTTTCAAGTATTGGCTGAAATAATGACGGCCTAAGCCAATAGAAAAGTTGCGGTCCTCGTGAACCCAAATGTGGGTACGACCACATCTAGAATGAGGGACTTCACTTGAATGAATCCTCTAGAGTTTTATGGTTATAAGGTTTAGGAAGACCCTCAAGAGTTCATCGATGAGGTTTACAAGGTGTTGATAATCATGGAAGTGATGCCTGTGGAAAAGGAAAAATTAGTCGCTTATCAACCTAAGGGTGTTTCTCTAGTATGGTTCAACTAATGGAAATAAGGGAGAGCAAGACGTTGTAGGTCCCCTTGATTGGGAAAATTTCAAAGTTTCTTTCCTTGATTGGTTCTTTCCCCTTGAGATGAGTGACAAAAAGTTGCTTAAATTCATCAACCTTTGTTAAGGAAATATGAGTGTAAAAGAATGTGCTTTGAAGTTCACACAGTTGTCTAGATATGCTCCTACTATGATTGCCGATCCTAGAAAAAGGATAAGTATGTTTTTTTCGTGTGTGTTCGAGGTGGTAGGTAAGGAATGTCGTACCACTATGCTTATCAATGATATGGACATTTATCATCTCATGATTACATGCTCAAAAATTTGAAAAGGAGAAACTTAAGGAAAGGTCTAGGGAGTAAAAGAGGGCAAAAGACCGATGATGGTAACTTCTTAGATTCAAGTACAATGGGCATGGTCATTCAATCATTTGACAAAGGTTTTCTGGCCAAGGTTCCTCCAATGCTCCTCTTAAGTTGAACAAATATAGAGTGCCTAACCCTAAAACTTAAGGAATAAATGGTAGTGGATCGTCATTAACTATGTCTACTTGTGCTAGGTATGGAAAGAAGCACGCGGGTGAGTGCTTAGCCGACACAGATGGTTTCTTTGGTCAGGTAAAAGTGGTCATAATACGAGGGATTATTCGATGTTTATGGCTAAAGGAAGAGAGGGTAAGCAAGCTCCTTCTAAATGTTTGGGTTCCAATTCTCCAAAACAAAAACAATTTGATGAACTTCAGACTCATGATAAATAAGAGGTTTCTCCCGATGTGGTTACCGGTATGTTGAAAGTCTTCCAAAATGATGGTTTTACTTTACTTGACCTCAGTACTGCCTTGTCTTTTGTGACGCCATATGTGGCTATGAGGATTGATATTTTTCCAGATGTGTTGATAGATCCTTTTTATGTCTCTCATCTTGTTGGTGATTATGGTGTGGCTAAGAGGGTCTATAGAAAGTGTCTCGCCTCTTTGTTTCATAGAGTTACTCTTGTTGACCTTGTAGAGCTTGATATGCTAGATTTTGATGTTATCCACTGTATGGATTAGTTGCATGCATATTATGCTTCAATTGACTGTAAAACCCATGTAGTCAAGTTTCAGTTTCGAATTGAACCCACCCTAGAGTGGAAAGTGGGAAATCCTATGCCTAAGGGTCAGTTTGTTTCTTGTCTTAAAGCTAGAAAGATTATTTTAAAAGGTTTACCATCTAGTCTGGGTGAGGGATATAGATTCTGAAACCCATACCCTTGAGTCGGTCATTGTTGTAAATGAGTTTCTAGAAGTGTTTCCATATGATTTACCCGGTATGTGTAACACATCAGATTTCAAAATGAAGAAAATCCTAGTTTTCAGAAAAATTGGTGCCAATATCCAAGAAACCACCCACAGACCGTAGTTAGAACCACGAACCATAGGTGGGGTTCCGTCGTTAAGGTACAAATTTTTGTAGTCTCTCATCCCACCCACAGTTAATTAGTACAGTCCGTGGTTGGACCAACGGACCATAGGTCGGACCGTTGGTGAGGGTCAGCAGCCAGTTGGAGGAAAATGGCTGTAGAGTCAACTTCAAACGGTCATATATTTTAATAGAAACTGAATTAGGTGACCCATTAACTATCAAATTCAATATAATTGAATCACCTTTCCAATGCCACCGAGTTTGCTAAAATACAAGCCCAAAGTAAAAAGTTATTCTCTTTATAGTGTAGTCCTATCGGGCAGAGCATGAACAATGACTCTTAAGACGGTTGGTAGTTGAAACGACGGACTGTATGTCCTATAGTAGATGGCACTCATTAGTTTTAAGTAAGGGTCATTTTGGTCCTTTCCCCTATGCGTTAGGCGCTTAAAGTATGTCGTTTGATGCCTAAACTACGTTGTTTTACTCAATCTAAGCCTAATAACCTAGTCAGACATACCCAAAACCTTTGTTCTCCAAAAATTACCCGAATTACAATAAAAAGAAGAGGAAAGTCAACCAGTGCTCTGGAGAACAGAAAAGGTTTTCTTCAAGTTTAAGCCCTGAAATCTAAAGATTTCTCTGTAGATTTTTTCACCAAGTATGTGAGATTTCACCAGTGGATTCCTTTGATCCACTAGGTTCCAAGAATTTGGTCAACTCCTTTATTCTCCATATATTGGTTACACCTAGGGTTTCTAAATACTTGTATATTTGTTGTGATTTAGTTGTGGTAGTATCCCTATTCAAAATGGCATGTTGCTTAGAAAGTTTACTTAAATCCTTATATTAAACTCAAAACCCTGGTTTGTGTAAATTCTTTTAGTTCATGAATTTCACTTGCTAGGTCCGTTGAACAGATAATCATGATCTAGATTTCAAATTTTAGATTATCAGTATATAAATGTTTCATTCTCAGATTGCATGTCATGATTTTGAGCTATTTAATATTTCACTTACATTGTGTCATATAAATATTCAGTTAGGATTAAAGTTAGCAGCGAGTTGGACTAGCGTTTAGTGTACTCTCATAGTCACAAATCTAAGTGCCCCCGTCGGAGTATAAGTACGCTCTATTGAGCATAAGATTTAGTGATCACGTCATTCCTCCTAGTATACCCCTGTCAAGGTACATTGGGTCCTCTCGATGGGACGTATATATCGGACTCCACGCAGAGCTCACGTGGTTTTATATCGGTAAATAGTAGCTCCCAGAGTCAGAGTCCTAGTGCATTTGACTAGGTTTTCAGTATATACTTCAACATTTAGTTTATCATATCATGTTCATGATTAGTGCTTAGTCATTGCATTTAGCTTAGCTTTTCAGTTATGTTTCAGTACTTACATTCTTGCTCAGTTTATGTCATTGTTTAGTTATGCTTTGTTCAGCTTATATATATAATTGTTCAGCTTAGTATCTATATCATGCATGCTCAGTACATTCCAAGTACTAACGCATACTCTACGCTACATCATTTCTTGACGTACATTCAGGTACTCAGTATCCAGATCACGCTTACATCATTTCTTGATCCGCAGTCAGTAGCTTCAGTGGTGAGTCCTTATACTTCAAGGACAATAGACATGCTTTTCATTTTAGTCTTTACATTCAATTTTTGGTTTTCGTAGAGTTAGTTGGGCGGCATGTGCCAGCAACTTAACTCAGTTAGGGGCTTTTCAGAAATAGTAATAGATTCAGCTTGAGTTGTTAAGTGATTCTTTTAGTTATCACTGAACTCTTAGTATCTTCTATATATTCAGACTTATTGGGGTTTTTCCCATTTTAGATAGGCACTATTTTATCTTCTGCATAGTATATATTTTACTAAGTAATTTTTAGTAAGCTGGATATATGGTAGAGTCAGGGTTAGGTTTGGGTCACTAGTGATCCTAGGTTCTATGTTACGTCAAGGGGGTAGCCTTGGCCAGTGACAAACTTGGTATCCGAGCATTAGGTTCAAAAGTGTGAAGACCCAAGTACCCCCTAGATGCAACATAATGTATAGAACTCTGAAGGACTCCATAAAATCCACTTAGTCCTCATAACATAAAGTAGTAGAAAAATAAAGAGTAAAATAGCATTTATGTCAAAAACATCTTTATGGAAGAGGGGGAAGTGAAACTCATGTCTCAATATTGCCATCTATTACAATCGAACGAAAGTGGGCCTTGCCTATACATGATGTTCAAAAACTAAATACAAAAGTGAAACTACAATAAGTACAGTCCATCCTTGAACCTTAAGGACTCACCAAACTCGAAAAGAGATCAAAGTCCTCTAGCCACTAGAATGGAGACTCTACCTGTCGGACCCTACAATTGGGAAAATGTAGGAAAGAGTATGTGTTAGTACAATAATGCACCAAGTATGATAGCTATGCATAAAAACATTTAAAATATGCTAAAAGAACATTTCATTTCATGATATGCAATTTACGAAGTTTAAACATCATATGCGAAATAATTGGAAAAACACAGGTCATAACATCATGGTCCATGCAAGTTAAATCATCTTTAAGTCTTTGAATACATATCAGATACTTCTTTAAGTAAACTTGGTTCATTACTTCTCTTGTAGTGGGAGAATTATCCTTAACCGACATAGAGACCATGTGAGGTAAAACATGATCACCCGATGTCTCAAACAACGAAAAAAGTTGTTCTACATTCCTAAAGTAGAGCCATTAACATTCTAGCTTAAGTAGACTCACTAGTTAATCAACCTATGCGGACACATAGCTATGGGATAAGGAGATTGATACTAGAAACCCTGCCTCTACTCATGGGAGAGCTTCCACCTCATCAGACTTCTTCTTAGAAACCCGACATGTAATAACGGGAGAGCTTCTATCTCAATATCAATATCCACTAGGTGCTAAGCATAAATCCCATGGAATAGTGTTTTCTTAATCATTCTCATTACCCATGGAAAGGCATGTCATTTTTCCAATCAAAACTAGTTCGTTAGGATAGCTCTTGTTCATTGATTCAATTAGGTGAGAATAGCCTTTCAACCTAAGAATCCTTTCTATGTGAGAAAACTTTTCACATCATGGTTGTAGGTTCCTTATATGGATATGTTTCCAATAACACAACAACAACAACAACATTGACACTTTACTCACAAAGCACCCTTCAAGCATTTACATAAGTTTTATAAGGTCATGCATAAACTCATACTCCTCCCTTTCAAGGTTCAAAGCTACTTTCAATCACCATATCTTGAATTCTAGCATTAGATAGGGTTATTATCATAATTTCATCTAATTTTATTACTTCATCTTTTAGATCATAAAACTCATCTTCCTAATCAATTACTTAACTCTATGAGATTACAATTTGGAAAACATGGGGTTTTGCTTGGGTCCATAGGCGAAACATCATAAAAGCATTGTAAATCATCAATTCATGCATATTTAGACATAATTAAATCATTAAGATCAATAATCAAAAGAACCCATGATATTTGAGGAAAACACTAGCTAATTGGGGAATCCTACCATTTGAAATGGAGGAATTTGGAGACTCCATGGGTTGAAGGAACCCATGGATGAAAGCAACCATACCTCACGTCCAATTGCCAATCTTCAATGAAGAATATGGATCCTTAGCTTCAAACCGTAGTTGAATCTTCTTATTCTTCTTTAAGTTCTAGAGAGAATATTTGAAAGGGGTTTGTTTTCTTTAGGGATTTCGGAAGAATGAATTAAATAGGGTGAATTTGGGGTAAAAAGGTGTAGATAGGGGTTGTAAATATACGCAAAACGACATTGTATAGGAATTAATTGTTTTGGAAAAGACCCAGCTGAACCTGAAAGTAACTACATGGTGACCATCCACAGGCACCAGTCGACAGATGATGGTCTGCCCACGGCCTGTCCTGGTGGACCATCATTGTTATCATAGACCATGATTTTGGGGGTCAAACCATGGACCCCGACCACACACCATGGTCTGACCTGTGATCCGTAGGTCGAGTCGTGGTCCTGGACCTTTGATCTTAGGTAGGGTGGCCAACCTAAGGAAACCACTTACGGTTCATGGGTCCACCTACGGACTGTCTGTGGGCCTCGTGTGTGGCACTTGTAGGTTTTGAAATTTTTGGTTCCTTGCCCTCTTTTCGTTACGGGGTATACAATGCCTTCCCTTTGGGACCATTGGTCCTCGAATGAGATTTAAACTGGTCATAAAAGAGTAGGAGAGGAACAAACAACCCAACCTATGATGTAATGCATACAGCCAAGAAAGAATTATCGACTCCAAGTTAGGCCGTTCTCAAACCATTAAAAGAGGGGTGAACTAACTCTATCTTCCCATTATGTAAGCAATACACATATGTAAGGAGGAAACATCAACTCCCAACTCATCAAACTCAAATGCGTCACGAGGAAGTAAGAACTACATCTAGCACCTAATATGCATGAAATTCAAAATTTCTCCTATCTAAGGAGGAACTTCCTTCTACAAACTAAAAGCAAGCTCAACACAATCTCATGAAGACTTTATGCAACTCATTTTCAATGAGCATAATAAATGCATGTTCAACAATCATCCCATGAAGTCAATAGGCGACTCATACTCAATGCACAGACACATGAACTTTTGCCGAATTTGGGTGAGATTTCCCAACCCTCATGACACCCTTCATGGGTGTAATTTTCAAATAAACCCAATCATGAACCTCGAATTCAAGATCTCTCTTTCTAATATTGGCATAAGACTTTTGCCAACTTTGTGTCGTTCTCAACCTTTCTCTAACAAGTCGAATCTTCTTTATGCCCTCATGCATAGATTTCATACCTATGAGAGAAACTTCCACCTCAAACCATCCTACAGGTGATCTACACCTCCTACCACAGAGAGCCTCACATGGAACCATATCAATACTCGAGTTATAATAGTTATTATAAGCGGCAAATGGTCATCCCAATTACCCTTAAAATCTATTACACAAGCCCTCAACATATCTTGCAAAATCTCAATAGTACACTCTGCTTACCCATCGCTTTGGGGGTGAAAAGTTGTGCTAAACTTAACTTTGGAATAAATACCCTTTTGGAATGACTTCCAAAATTATGAAGTAAATTTGGTACCTCGATAAGAAATTATAAACAATGTTACTCTATGTAACTTTACCATCTCTCTCAAATACAACTTAGCATAATCTTCTGCCGAATAGGAAACCTTGACGAGAATGAAATGAGTAGATTTATTCATGTGATCCACTATTACCCATATCGAGTCATGGTGTCGCCGAGTACATGGAAACCCCATATTAAAGTTCATATTCACATCTTACCACGTCCAACCAAGAATACCAATGTCTTGTGATAAACCTCCTGGTTTCTGATGCTCAACCTTCACTTGTTGACAATTAGGACACTTAACCACAAATCGTGCAACATCTTTCTTCATCCCATTCCACCAATAGATCTCTTACAAATAGCGGTACATCTTCGTGGATCCCAAATGAATATAATACCGAGAACTATGAGCTTCTACCAAGATTTGTTCTCTCAATTCATCAACATTCGGAACACATAACCGATCTTGACATATAAGTACCCAATCTCCCCCTTGGGAGAATACCTCAACAGACTTTTTGAGTACCACCTCTTTTAAGTATACCAAAATTTGATCAAGATATTGCTTAGCCTTCACATCCATCACAAAAGATGATTCGGATCCATTATGCACTGTAACACCATCCTTGGTGTAATCCACTAGTTGAACACTTAGTCGGGCCAACCTATAAACATTGATCCCTAACCAACTCTTTCTTTTCTTTATCTATATGAGCCACACTACACATTGACAATCTACTAAGAGCATCCACTACAACATTAGCTTTACCGGGATATAAAGGACAATCATGTCATAATCCTTCAAGAGTTCTATCCTCTTATTTGGAGAAGATTCAAGTCCTTTGACTTAACACATATTGCAAGCTCTTATGATCGGTGAAAACATCAGCATGAACCCTATAAAAATAGTACCTTCATATCCTTAAGGAAAAAACAACCGCCGCTAACTCAAGGTCATGGGTTGGATAATTCTCCTCATGGATCTTAAGTTTCCTTGAAGTGTAGGCAATCACCTTGCCATTTTGCATAAGCATACATCCCAACCCAACTCTAGAGGCATCTTAATACACCACAAAGCCATTTGTTCCTTCCGATAAGGTCAATACTGAAGCGGCCGTAAGTCTATCTTTCAACTCTTGAAAACTTTTCTCACAAGCATTCGACCATATGAATTTGACCTTCTTTTTTGTCAAAGCCATCAAAGTAGATGCAATGGAGGAAAAACCCTCAACATATATTTTATAGTAACCAGCCAAACCCGAAAAGCTTCTAATATCGGAAGGAGTTAGAGGTCTAGGCCAACTCTTGACCGCATCCATCTTTTTTTGATGTACGTCAGTACCCTTGCTTGACACAATATTCCCAAGAAAAGCTATGGACCTTAGCGATAATTCACATTTGCTAAACTTTGCAAAAAGTGTTGGTCCTTAAGAATTTGCAACACGATCCTCAAATGATCAATATTCTCTTTCTCACTTTTCTAATAGATCAAAATATCATCAATAAACACAATTACGAAAATATCGAGGTATCATCTAAACACACTATTCATCATATTAATAAACGCTGTCGGGGCATTAGTCAACCCTAACGACATTACCAAAAAATCATAATGACTATACCGAGTCTAGAAAGTCGTCTTCAGAGTGTCATCATCCTTCACCTTCAATTGGTTATATCTCCATCAGAGATCGATCTTTGAGAAATAATTATCCCCTTGGAGTTGGTCAAACAACTCATCAATCCTTGTAAGAGGACATTTGTTCTTGACAGTCACCTTGTTCAACTATCTATAGTCAATACACATATGAAGGGAACAATCTTTCTTCCTTACAAACAAAATTGGAGCACCCCATGGAGAGATACTCAGTCGGAAGAAACCCTTATCCAATAAATCCTTTAATTGATCTTCTAATTCCTTATGTTCCGCTGCAGACATTCTATAAGGAGGAATAGAGATAGGTTGTGTATCTAGAGAAGGTCAATACCAAAGTCTATTTACTGCTAAGGAAGAATACCAGCCAAACCATCGGGGAAATCTTTCGAAGACTCTTTAACTACAGGGACACACTTTAGAGTAGGGGTTTCAGAATCTACATCCCATACCCTAACTAAATGATAAAAATACCCTTTCAAAATCTTCTTTCTATCTCTTAGAAAACACACAAATTTACCTCTAGGAATGGAAGTCCCCCCCTTCCACTCAAGGATAGGCAAATTTGGAAACTGAAATCTGACCACTCGAGTGTTACAATCTATGGAAGCATAGCAATGATGCAACCAATCCCTCTCAAGAATGACATCAAAGTCTAACATTCCAAGTAATACCAATTCTACAAGGGTAACTCTATGGGATAAGGAAATGGGATACTTTCTATAAACCCTCTTATCCACCACAGAATCACAAACAGGAGTAGAGACAGAAAAGGGTTCTAATAATATTTCGTGGAGCATATCAAACGTCATGGCCACATAAGGCGTTACAAAGGACAAAGTAGCACTGGAATCAAGCAAGGCATACACATCATGTTAAAAGACTTTTAGCATAGCAGTGACTACATCCGCGGAGCTCTCTTGGTCACCGCGGGTTTGGAGAGCATAGAAGTAGTTTTCTTTGGAGCATTAGAATTTGAACCCCTAAGAGGAGCTTGATTGGCTTCCCTTCCTTTTGCCACAAGAATGGGGCAATCTCTCATCTTGTGTCCACTCTTCCCACAACTAAAGCATCCATTCCAGATAGGCACTTACCATCACGTTTCTTCCAACATTTAGCACATGTAGACCTATCCAAAGAAGATTCACCCCCATTACCTCCTTGAGGTTTAGGGTTAGACACTTTATCCATATTAAACTTAGGTGCAAAATTAGAAGAACCTTGACCAGGAAATGTTTGTCTAAACCTAGGTTGACCTTGTCCAATGATTTTGTGTTGGAGAAGTTCCCATAATGGGTTCTAGCCCTATTTAACGCCCTATTTTTTTCCCTGAGTTTTGATTCCTCAACTTGTTGGGTGTACACCCTAAGACGTGACATATCAATATCATGGATGAGCAGTGCCATACAACATTATTTTTCTACCATATCGGACACGCCTGTCACAAACTTATTCATCTTAGCCCTCGAATCTGCCACCATAGTTTGAGCATACTTGATGGTGGGGTGAATTTTAGAGCATACTCCCTCACACTCATACTTCATTGCCAAAGGTTAATGAAATCTTGCACATTTGCTTCCCTACACTCAAGGGGAAAGAACCTATCAAGAAACGTCGATTTAAATAATTCCCACTCTACAAGATCCGCTCCTACCGATCACTTTCCCTTCCATTGATCATACCACACTTGAGAAGTATCTTTCAATTGGTAAGAGGCTAACTCCGCCTTCTACACCGGAGTCACCCCATAATAGAAAGTACATTATTGACCTCGTCGATAAACCTTTGAAGGTCCTCCTCTACCTTGGAACCATAAAATTCTGGGGTTCATCCTTTCAAAGTCCCTCACTCTTGAAGTAGCCGAATTCAAATTAGGATTCACCAAAGCTACAACCTCTCTATTGGCTTTAGTTTCCAAAGCTTGAGCCAACATTTGTAAGCTAACCTCACCTCTGCATTTTTCATATCCCCAGCCAAAGGATCTATCAGAGATTGAGGAGCTTGAGAAGGAGCTCCTTGTTCCGCGTTGTCCCTTACAATCCTTCTAGTATAAGCCCTCTGAGAAAACATATCATGTCATTAACAAGACTCTACTAGACATGGCTTATGAGATATCCTAGGACCATTCTAAACCTTGTGCTCTAATTACCATGTTTTGTCACTACCCAAGGGTACCCCATAGATGTAACATGCCGTATAGATTCTCGATGGACTCCATAGAAGCCACTTAGTCCTTACAACATAACGTAGTAGAACAATAAAGAGTAAATCAACGTTTAACTCCAAAAAATCTTTATAGAAAAGCGGAAGTCTAACTCTTGTTTCAATAGCCCTCTATTACAATCGAATGAAATTAGGCCTAGCCCATACATCATATTCAAAATGGTAGATACAAAAGTCAAACTGCAATAAGGAAAGTCCATCCTCGAACCATGAGGAGTCACCAAGCTTAGAAAGAGATAAAAGTCCACTCCTAGCCACTAGAATGGAGACCCTACCTGGCGTACCCTACATTTGAGAGAGTGCAGGAAAAAGTATATGTTAGCAAAAAAAATTCACCAAGTATGATAGCTATGCATTAAAACAGTTAAAACATGCTAAAAATGACATTTCATTTCATGATATGCAATTTACCAATTTTAAACTTCGTAGTAGAAATAATTGGAAAAGCATAGGTTATAACATCATGGTTAATGTAAGTTAAATAATCTTTAAGTCTTTGAATACATATGAGATACCTCTTTAAGTAACCTTGGTTCATTAATCATCTTGTTGTGGGAGAATTAGCTTTAACCGACATAGAGACCATGTGAGCTAAAACATGATCACCTGGTGTATCTCACATCAAAAAGGGTTGTTCTACTTGCCTAAGGTAGAACGATGAACATTCTAGCTTAAGTGGATCCACTAGCTAATCATGCTATGGGGGCACATAGATATGGGATAAGGAGATTGCTACTAGAAACCCAACCTCTACTCACGGGAGAGCTTCCATCTTATGAGACTTCTTCTTAGAAACCTTGCCTCTACTAACAAGAGAACTTCCATCTCAATGTTAATATCCACTCGGTGCTAAGCATAATTCCCACAGAATTATATTTTCTTACTTATTCTCATTATCCATGGAAAGGCATGTCATTTTGCCAATCCAAACTAGTTCATTAGGATAGATCTTTTTCATTGATTCAATTAGTGAGAATAGCCTTTCAACCTAAGAATCCTTTCTATGTGTCAAAATGTTTCACATCGTGGTTTTAAGTGTCTTATGAGGATATCCTTTCAATTACACAACAACAACATTGGCACTTTACTCTCACAGAACCCTTAAAGCATTTACATAGGTTTCATAAGGTCTTGCATAAACTCATAATTTACCCTTTAAAGGTTCAAAGCTACTTTCAATCACTAAATCTTGAATTCTAGCATTAGATATAGATTTTATCACGACTTCATGTAATTCTATTACTTCATGCTTTAGATCATGAATCTCATCTTCCTAATCAACAACTAAACTCTATGAGATCACAATTTGGAAAACATAGGGGTTTGCATGGGTCCATAAGGGAAACATCATAAAAGCATTGTAAATCATAAATTCATGCATATTTAGACATAATTAAATCATTGAGATCATTAATCAAAAGAACCCATAATATTTGAGGAAAACTCTAACTAATTGGGAAATCCTACCATTTGAAGGAACTCATGTATGAAGGCTACCATACATCAAGTTCAATTTCATATCTTCAATGGAGAATTTAGATCCTTAACTTTCAACCCTAGTTGAATCATCATCATGATCATCTTCTTCATCTTCTTCTTCTTCTTCTTTTCTTTTTCTTCTTCTTCTTCTTCTTCTTATCCTTCTTCTTCTTCTTCTTCTTGTTTAAGTTATAGAGAGAGAATATTTGAGAGGAGTTGGTTTTCTTTTGAAATTTTGGAAGAATAAATTAAATAGGGTGAATTTGGAGGTAAAAAGTCTTATATAGGGGTTCTAAATATAGGTAAAACGACCTAGTATAAGAATTAATTAATTACGAAAAGACCCAAATGGCCCTGAAAATAATAGTGAGGTGACCATCGACGGACCGGTCTGACCCATGGCCCGTTCTGGTGGACCTTCATTGTCATCAGAGACCATAATTTTGGAGGTCGAACCACGGACCATGGTCTGACCTACGGTCGGTAGGTTGAGTCGTTGACCTAGACCTCTGAACTTAGGCAGGGTGGCAAACCCACGGAAACCACCTACGATCTGTGGGTCCACCTACGAACCGTCTATGGTCCTCATGGGTCGGCCTTGTTGTCACGACCCAGGGGTACCCCCTAGATGTAACAAGTAACATAGAACCCCGAAATGGTCCATGTAAGCCACTTAGTATATCATAACATAAGCAATAGTGTTTAAGAGTAAAAACGCATTTCAAGTCCAAAATTTTCATAAAGGAAAGCGGAAGTCTAGACTTGTCTCAATTAGCCATCTATTACAATAGTCAAATCAAATGGGGTCACAACCCAAACAACATAATCTGAAAATGTAATACAGGAAAAGGAACTACAAATATAACATCCATTCTCGAATAATGAGGAGTCACTAACAAGCAAGGAGAAATGAACAAAT
>JAJOOP010000437.1:0-32156 GCA_029582705.1 Solanum chacoense | reverse complement strand
TTTCCAACTACCTCTATGATGATGTTCAAACTTGGCATATAGAATGATTTATAATGAAATGTCCCTTTAGAATGTTTTCAAGGTTTTTATGCATGGCTATCATACTTAGTGCATTTTTGTACTAACGCCTACTTTTCCTACATTTTCCCCAAGTGTAGGGTCCGGTTCTTAAGATGATCATCGTTATGGCTAAAGCTTAGAATTCGATTATTCTCCTATCTTGACTGGGAGTCCTCAAGATTCGAAGACGGGTGTTATCTTATTGTAGTTTCCTTCATTGTATTTCCCTTTTGGACTCTATTATATGGGCTAGGCCCTATATCACTCAAGTGTTGTAATAGATGGCTATATTGAGACAAGTCTAGACTTCCGCTTGCTTTTATGAAAAAAATATTAAGACTTGAAATGTGTTTTAATCTTTATTGTTCTATGTTTATTTTATGATATGCTAAGTGGCTTACATGGAGCCTTTTGGGGTTCTATGTGCCATGTTACATCTAGGGGGTACCCCTTGGTCATGATAATTCAGGATGGTGTCATTTGGCAATGTTCCCTTTTGCCTTGTATTGAGATAAGTGACAATTTGGCCAGTTGGGTCTCCAACTGCTTAATGGGAATTGAGTGTCACCATCTGGGATAGAGAAGTCATTTTTCAATTCCTTCAACACTTTATCAAGCCCTTCAACCTTGTTGTAGATCCTTGCAAGCATGTCTTCTGTCCGACTTCCTTCTGGCCCAGTGTCACGACCCAGGGGTACCCCCTAGATGTAACAAGGCATACAAGACCTTGAGAGGCCTCATACAAACCACTTAGCATATCATAACATAAAGTAATAGAAAATGAGCAGAAATTAAAACATTTCAATATAATCGAAGTCTTTATAAAATGAAGCGGATGTCTAATACAATTGTCTCAAACCATCTAACCAACATGAATAAATCTCGGGATACAACCCATACAATAGTCCAAACATGAAATGAATGACATAAAGGAACATGTGGTCAAATACTCAAATGCTATGAGGACTCACCAAATCTTCAATCCTTGATCTACTATGACGCTAGCCACGAGTGTGAAAATCAATATCACCGGACCTTACATCTTATAAGAATGTAGGCAAGAGTATGTGTTAGTAAAAACATGTACTAAATATGATGTCTAGCATAAACAACATAAACATAATGGTTAGTCAATGTAAACCATAAGCATAATCAATCTACACAAATCATCAAACATAATAAAGGAGGAAAGCTTCTCAAGCATCATCTACTTATCCTTAGTCAAGACTTGGGTCATTCACCTCTAGTCATACTTACATCATGGAAGGCATCTCAAACAACAATCCAAGATATTAATTCTTCATATCATAGTTCACATTATTCATACTTACTTTTAAAGTCACGGGGATTCGCCTCCTTGCCTAACTTACAAAGGCTAATGGGTATTCGCCTCTTGCCTTACTTACTTTATGATCAGGTGTACTCGCCTCCATAATCACATCATATGACACGGGTACTCGCCTCTACATCATTTCATATGGATCATGGGTACTCGCCTCTATGTCCATTCATCATAATAAGAACATGGGGAATCATCTCTTGTTCAATTCTAAGGAGTATGGGAAATCACCTCATATCCTTTCATATGGAGGTCAAGGGTGGTCACCTCTAGCCTCATCAATTACATAGTATTTTAGTCTAGATTCATTTTATGCGAGCAATCCTTTCAACCTAGAATCATTCATGTGAGAAAGCCTTTCACATTCATACATTCATACTTAATCAATTCATGTGGGAAGTATCCCCTCCACACCAACAACATCTATTATCAACAATTCACATCATAAGCTTTACTCTCAAAGCAATTATCATCATAATTCATCAATCCTATATGGATAAACCTAAACCCATAAAGTTTCCCTTCATGGCATCAACCCAATTATATCAATTCTAACTTAGAAACCTAGGATAGGCATGGGTACATGTAATCTCATCCTTAAAAACATGATTTACTATTAATTCAATCATAATCAATCATTATCCACTCAATCGGATAAACATTCATCACTACCCACAACATTGGAAGAAACCCTACGTATAATTGGGGATTTCATCTTCATAATTGGGGAAATCTAGGGGACTCCATGGAAGAAAGGATCCCATGGATGAAAAACCATCATACATTGATTACAAAGCCCACAAGAAGCTTGAAGATTGGAAACTTGAACTTGACCTAGCTTCAATTTCTTCCTTCTTCTTCCAACTTCTAGAGAGAGAATATTTGAGGGAAGTTTTGGGGTTTTCTTTTGGGATTCCAGAGAATACTTGAATGGGGAATTTTGGAGGTTAAAAATACTTATATAGGTGTTCTAGACTTAGGCAAAATGACACCACTTTGATTTAATGAAAATCGAAAAAGACCCTTAAGTCCCTAAAATAATTGTCATCTCGTGACCCACATACCTCTGACCGATAGACTGTCGACTGACCTATGATCCATCCTAGTTAGTCATGGTTCGTGATCAGCGACTCGATTCTGGGCCTTGGTACCTATGGACCCTGGACCACAGTCAGTGGTCTGACCGTTGGTCAGGTCGTGGTCCTGATGTCTGATGGATTTCTTGAGGTGCCCAACCACGAACCCACCTACGGTCCGTGGTCCCAACCATGGTATGTGGTTGGTGCCTGCAACTTTCCAAAAGTTTCTATTTTCCTCGTTTTGAATCTGGTGTATTAAACCCAGCTGGTTTTTTTGGGTGTAGACAATCATGGGGAGACACATAGCTATCTTTTTACATTTCCCTATATCTCCCCACCAGTCTTTCCAACCATCATATCTATCTTTGTTCCAACCTTTGTTTTCACCTTGTCGTTGATAATTGGTGTGAGAACCCCTACTTGATTTCCCAAGTATTGAACTTCTTCATTAGATAGTGCCTCAAATTTGGCATCATCCGTGCACCGCGCACTACTAGTTCCAACCATATTTACCAACTTGGTTCCATTCCCCATGACATATTTAGACAATAAATTGATTTGGGTCATCATATTGACCATGTTTTCATCTTTTTTCATGGTCCATCTCGACTTGTTCTTTAGTTAAACCTACTTGTAGAGTAGTCACTTGGTCCTCACTAGTGTGGCATGCTCGGTTAACCTTAGTCATATCATCGAGCAACAAAGCATCCATATCATACAGTAGTCTCCTCAACCCACTGTGGACTAATTGATCAACCACACCTTTATTGACTAAATCAAGGTTGCAATCAAAGTACTAAAATGGCAAATTGTCTAGAACTGTAGCACCTCGGAATAAAAAAAAGGGCAACATAGCAATTTTCAGGCATTCAAGGTACCAGCCACGAGAGGACAACCACAGCCCATGGAAGGGACCACGGACCGTAGGAGGGGTCCGTGGACTGGTCACCCTCAGACTCTTCAAAGGCTCAGGACCATGGCCAGACCAACATACCATTGATCAAACCACGATCCGTGGTTGGGGGACTCATGGTTCACTGGCCAAAAAGCGAGTCTCTAATCTAGACGAAGGTCCACCAGGACGGACCGTAGGTCAGTCCACGGTCCGTCGACTGGGATCCGTAAATGGTGGGTCGGTAGTTAAGTTCAGGGGTAGTTAAGTCTTTTCCTAATTATTTTATTCATAGACTACTCAATTTTGCCCTTCACTAAGACCCCTATATAAGTGATTTGAACCCCCAAATTAGCCCATTCACTTCATTCTCTTGAAATTCCCCAAAAAAAAAAGAACTCTCCAATAATTCTCTCTCTAAAACTTGAAGAAGAAGAAAGGGTTCAAGCTAGGATCAAGGTCAAGTCTCAATTCCTCCATTGAAGATTATAAAGAAGCTTTAATGTATGATATTTTTCATCCATGGATTCCTTCCATTCATGGAGTTCCCAAATTCCTCTATTTTCAAAGTTACAAATCCCCAATTGAGTTAGGGTTTTCTTCAATTATCATGGGTTCTCTTCATTGTTGATTTAAATGGTTGAATTAAGATACCTTATGCATGAATTGATGAAATACTATGCTTTTATGATGATTCCCCCACAAACCCATGTGATCCCCCATGTTTTCAAGTTATGAGCCATATGATTTGGGATTTTGATTATAATGGAAGAGTTTTTTTAAAAATTAAGCATCTATTTAGAGAATTACATAAACTTGTGATAAAATTCATGTCCAACCCATGTTTTCTAAAGGTTAATGATTGAAAGTGGGTTTTGAACCTTGAAAGGTAATTTATGGAATTATGCATGTTCTGATGAAATCTATACAAATGTTTTAAGGATGCTTCGAGAGTAAAGTATCAATGATGATGTTGTTGGTGTGTTGAAAGGACTTCTCATATACACATAAAAGCATGATGTGAATGGTTTTCTCACATAATAAAGGATACTAAGGTTGAAAGGTTTTCTCACCTAATTGAATCAATGATTAAGAGTTATCCTAATGAAACCTAGCATTGATTGGTTAGTGTATGATACATTTGCATGGATGATTACTTAGCTTGGATTGGCAAGATGACGTGCCCTTCCGTGGATAATAAGAACAAGTAAGAAATAACTATTCTATGAGATTTATGCTTAGCACCGAGAGGATATTGATATGGAAGCTCTCCCATTAGTAAAGATCGTGTTTCTAGTAGCAATCTCATATCCCTTGCCTATGTGCCCCCATAGGATGATTTTCTAGATAAACATTAGCTTGTGGATCCACCTAAGCTAAAAGTTTATGGTCTTTACCTTGGCAATTAGGACAAACCTTTTCGGTGTGGGAGATGTTGTGGGATCATGTTATAGCTCACATGGTCTCTATGTCGGTTAAGTCTACTTCCCATATTAATAATGAACTAAGGTTATTTCAAGAAGTATCTCATATGTGTTCAAAGGTTTCAAATGATGTTAGCTTGCATTGATCATGTTTTATGACTTAAGTTTTCTGACCCTTTTATATCATGTTTTAGCTTGGTCAATTGCATGTCATGAAATGAAATATCCTTTTTTATGTCACAACCCAGGGGTACCTCCTAGATGTAACATGGCGTAGTTGACCCCGAAGGGGTCACATACAAGCCCTTAGCATAATCATAATATAAGATAAGTAGGAAATATGGGAAAAATTAAAACTTTTACAATCGAAGTCATTTTCATAACAAAAGAAGCTGAAGTTTTTACTAAACCTTTGTCTCAAACCATCTAACATAATACACTCTTGGGACGCATTCCATACGAAGTCTAAACATAAAGAAATGACATAAAGGTAAAGTGGATGTTGTCCTCGAAGCTATGAGGACTCACCAAGATCTTCAACTCTTCTAGATCCTTGTAACCTAGCCTCCAAAGCAACTCAAGCCTCCAACCCTACATTTGGTTAGAATGTAGGCAATATGCATTAGTACAAAATGTACCAAGTATGAAAGCTAGCACAACATTATACGAGCATCTCAAATGGTTAGTCAACATAAGACATAAGCATAAGAGATATTAACATGGTCATAACACAATCAACATAGCCATAGAATTATCATCAACACAAGCATCATATAAACACAAGTCAACTAGAGATATATTTAATGAGCATTAGAGATACAACAAGTTCATGGCATAGTCTTTACTTAGACTTCCATGGTTAAATACTTCAACCTTAAGTCTTTCATGTTACAAGAGAACTACTTCACAAGCCACCTCCAAGTATAATTGTACAATGCAAGGATATCATCCCATACTACCATCCAAGCTAAGTACCTCCCTTTGGTCATTCTTGGGCATAGTCCACCTTCACATTCAATACTTACGTCTTCATGTCATCTTAATTATAATCTATGTACATGGTCAACTGTTAAGCTTCTCTATGCCTTATAGGGTACCATACTTCTAAGTAACCCCAAGACACACTTGTGCAATGCATGAAATGCATCTCATACTACCCTTTACACTAAACATAGCCTAGGAGTCATCCTTGTCATATTCACCCTACTTTGGACTCATTATTAGCTTAACTCTCATAACTAAGGAAATCTCTCACCTTTAGTCAACTATAACTAGGAAAGGCAACTCTAGCACCATCCTATCTCAATACTTCTCTTTAATGACCCTAAGTCATACTTGTGCAATGCATGCATAGCACCCCATAATATTATACATGCTAAGTACTACCTTTAGGTCCTCATGCTAACACTTCTTTGTTTGGAACCTAGTTCCTCTCTTTAACTTTAGAACACTATGAGGTACTCTCTTAAGCACATCTTAGTTCATTTATAACTTGAACCCTATGAGATACTATCTTAAGTATGTTTAAGTTCATTACTTGCATGGATACTATGAGATACTTACTTAAGAATGTCTAACTCCATTTATTCTTTGAACACTATGAGATACTCTCTTAAGTATGTCCAAGTTCCTTCTTCATATAGACTCTATGAGATACTATCTTAAGCATGTATAAGTCCATTTACACTCTTGAACACTATGAGTTACTTCATTAAGTAAGTCTTAGTTCATTGTGCTTTGAACACTATGAGATGCTTCTCAAGCATGTCTTAGTTCATTATGCTTTGAACACTATGAGATGCTTCTCAAGCATGTCTTAGTTTATTGGATATGGAGATTGCTACTAGGAACCTTAACTCAACTATGTGAAGGATCCCATCTCATGAGACCTAACTTTGGGAAAACCCACACTCTACTACGTAAGAGTTCCCCCTTTAACTTGGATAGTCATCACATCAACTAGGTGTGGCTCTCCTTTCTTCTTGGAGTCTGGACCCTATCTTGTGTGACACTCCATCTCATTGTCAATATCCACTTGAAGCCAAGCATACACCCCAAGGTTTACTTGTTAAGACTTGCTTAACACTCATCTCTCATGGAAGGATGTCCTTGACAACCCATCCATTCTCAAGTGATTCTATCACTTTCATCTATCAAGCATTCATAAGGTAGGTTAGGTGAGTATAGGCCTTTCACCACAATTCAACCTATTAGACTTCTATTCTCTTTTAGACTTTACTCTCAAAGCTTTAGCAACACTAGGTAATCACATTAGCATCACCCTAAAGCCCTAGCTAACATGATCACAAACTCTACTCTCAAGGTTCCTTTCTTAATCTCTTCTTTATACCTAGATTTCAAGGTAATTTGATCACATCTTTCATTACTAGGTGATTCTAGTCTTAATTGATCATAAATGTTCAATTCTAACTTTACAAGTCAAGATCAATAATATAAAATAGATTCTAGTTCAATTCATGATTTATGATCCTAACTATGATCAATTACAACACACAACATTGAAATAGGAAGATCACATATGAACCTTCAACTTTGCCTCTAATGGCATAAACCCACAAAGATCACATTCATCAATTTAGATTAGGGTTCATCATAGAAATCACATGATCATCAATAAAATCTAAATCAATCAATATTGGGTGATATCCACTAGATTGGAATCACACCCAATCCCTACCCACAATGCAATCACAACCCTAACTAGAATTGGGTTTTTGAGTTCACAATTGAGGGATTTCTAAAGGGGCTCCATGGGTTGAAGAACCCATGGATGAATAATATTCACATACCTTTGATCAAAGCCCTAAACCAAGCTTGAATCCATGGAGAAACCTCGACCTAGTTGCTGCCCCAACTTCTTCTTCTTCCTTGCTTCTAGAGAGAGAATTTCTTGAGAGTAGTTTTGGGGTCTTTAGATGAATGAGTTAAAGTGATTAGTTTAGGGTCTATTAAATATTTATAGGAGGGTAATTAATTAACCAAACGTCCACCCTAATGCCTAAACTAATTACTAAACTAACCCTCAAAGCCTAACTTAAAACTAAACTTGCCAAAACTGGCAGCATCTACGGATCCCCATCCACGGACCGTGGATGGGTCTAAGGGCCGTGGTTTGGGTCCGTCAATTGGACCTGGGGATCAAATGTTGCAGGGTGTTGCATCCATGACCTACGCCCATGACCTATGGGGATTAGGTTGATCTAAGGGGCGTGGTTTGCAAATGTAGGTCACACTTTTGACAGTTTTGGGGGACTGTTTTGGGGTCCTCCTCATAGACCCCTTGGGTGGTCCTTGGGGACTCGTACCCAGACGTTTAACCCCTAAACATGTCATTCTATGTACGGGAGTTATTTATCTTGATTTTAACCCTCATACGACACTCCAAAACTCTACTACAAGACTCTACAACACACTAGTTCAACTCACTAAAATATGGGGTGTTACATTTTAGCATGATTTAAATAGTTTATCAATATCTATCATAGTTGGTACATTTTTTTGTACTAACGCATACTATTTTCTACATTTCCCCAAATGTAGGGTCTGACAGACAGTTTTCTCAATTTCGTGCCTAGTGGTTGATTTTGAGGTTTCTCGAGCTTTGGTGAGTCGTCGTGCTTCGAGGACGGATTCTCATTGTTTCAGTTTACTTATTGTATTTCAGTTTTAGACATGATGTATGGACTAGACCCAATTTCATTTTATTGTACTAGATGGCTATTGAGACAAGCGCATTAGACTTCCGCTTTTCTTTTCTAAAACTATTGAACTAAAATTGTTGTTTTACTCTTATTGTTCTTTTTCTTATGTTATGAATCCTAAGTGGCTTGTATGGGGTCTCTCAGGATACTATACACCATGTTACGTCTAGGGGGTACCCCTGGGTCGTGACAAACGTAGTATCAGAGCACAAGGTTTAGAATGGTTCTAGGATGTCTCATATGCCACGTCGAGTAGAGTCTTGTTCATGAGTGTGAAGTGCGCCACATTTATGAATGAGAGGCTATAATATGATTAGAAACTCCACTTCTTTCATTACTCTAAAGTCGTGCGATGGAGTTTGACTCTATAAGGTTTCTCTCCTAATCCTTATTCAATGCTCTACAGGATATAGCTACTCGAAGAGCTTGTGGTAGAAGGAATGTGAGGGAGAATGCGGAACAAGAAGCTCCTCCCCAAGCTCCTCAAATTTCGGTCGATCCATTGGCCGAGCAAGTGACTAATGCGGAGTTTAGTGCTTCCATTCAAGTGTTGGCTCAACCCGTGAATGCCTAATCCAATTGGTAGGTTGCGGTTCCCGTGAACCCAAATGTGGGTACGGCGTCATCTAGAGTGAGGGATTTCACTAGGATGAATCCTCTGGAGTTTCATGGTTCTAAGGTTTAAAAAGATCCTCAAGAGTTCATAGATGAGGTATCTAAGGACTTGATGATCAAGGTAGTGACAGCGGTGGAAAAGACAGAGTTGGCCACTTACCAACTAAAGTTGTTGCTCAAACTTGGTTCGACCAATGGAAAAAAAGAAGATCGGAAGATGCGGGTCCATTTGATTGAGAGAAGTTTAGGGCTTCTTTTCTTGATAGGTTCTTTCCCCTTGAGATGAGGGAAGCAAAGGTGCTTGAGTTTATTAACCTTCACCAAGGAGTATGAGTGTGAGGGAATATGCTCAAAAGTTCACACAATTGTCTAAGTATGCTCCAACAATGGTTGCTGATTCAAGGACAATGATGAGTAAGTTCATTTCGGTTGTGTCCGAAATGGTGGTTAAAGAGTGTCATACCGCCATGCTCATTAATGAAATGGACATCTCTCGTCTCATGGTTCATGCACAACAGATTGAGGAGGATAAACTTAAGGAAAAGTCTAGGGAGGAAAAGACGGCTAAAACCGGTGAAGGTAATTTCTCTTATGCAAGGTCCGATGGACATGGTCGTCCTAGATTTCAACAGAAGTTTTTGGGTCAAGGATCCTCAAATGCTCCTCCTAAGTTCAACAAATATAGGTTGTCTAACCCTAAGCCTTAAGGAGGGAATGGTAGTGGATCTACATTGTCCATGTCTACTTGTACTAGGTGTTGAAAGAAGCACGAGGATAAGTGCCTAGCCAACATGGATGGTTGTTTCAGTTGTGGTAAGAGTGGTCATAAAATGATGGATTTCCCGATGCTTATGGATAAAGGAAGAGAGGGCAGTCAAGCTCCTCCTAGTGGTTCGGGTCTTAATGCTCCTACGTAAAACTGATTTTGTGCACTCAAGACTCGTGGTGAACAAAAGGATTGCCTGATCAGGTTACCGATATGTTGAAAGTTTTCCAACATGATGTTTATTCTTTGCTTGATCCCCGTGCTACCTTGTCATTTGTGATGCCATATGTGCCTATGAGGTATGATGTTCTTCCAGATATGTTCTTAGATCGCTTTTTTGTCTCTACTCCTATTGGTGATTCTATTGTGGCTGAGAGGGTCCATAGAAAGTGTCTCGTTTCCTTGTCCCATAGAGTTACTCTTGTTGACTTGGTAGAGCTTGATATGCTAGACTTTGATGTTATCCTTTGTTTGGATTGGCTGCACTCATGTTATGCTTCTATTGATTGTAGAAATCATGTAGTCAAGTTTTAGTTCCTGAACGAGCATGTCCTAGAGTTGAAAGGGGGAATTCTATGCCTAAGGGTCAATTTGTTTCTTGTCTTAAAGATAGAAAGAGGATTTTTAAGGGTTGCATTTACCATCTAGTTAGAGTGAGGGATGTATATTATGAAACCCTTACTCTCGAGTCAGTCCCCATTGTGAATGAGTTTTTGGAAGTATTCCTAGATGATTTACCCGATATTCCTCCCTAGAGGGAAATAGACCTTGATAATGACCTTCTTCCAGATATGCAACATATTTGTATTCCCCTTTACGGTATGGCCCCGACAGAACATAAGGAGTTGAAAGAACAATTGAAAGATTTGTTAGATAAGGGTTTCATCCGACCTAGTATCTCTCCATGGGGTGCTCCTATTTTTTTGTTAGAAAGAAAGATGGTTCTCTTCGTATGTGTACTGACTATCGTCAGTTGAACAAGGTGACCATTAAGAATAAGTATCATCTCCTAAGGATATATAATTTATTTGACCAACTTCAATGAGCAAGTTATTTCTGTAAGATTGACCTTAGGTCGGGTTATCACCAATTAAGGGTGAAAGAAGATGAGATTTCGAAGATGGCTTTTCCAACCCGGTATGGTCATTATGAGTTTTTGGTAATGTCGTTTAGGTTGACTAATGCTCCGGCGGAGTTTATGTATTTGATGAATAGGGTGTTTAGACAAAACCTTGACATATTTTTTATTGTGTTCATTGATGATATATTGATTTATTCGAGAAGTGAGAATGAGCATATTTATTATTTGAGGATCGTGTTGCAAATTCTTAAGAACCAACAACTTTTTGCGAATTTTAGAAAGTATGATTTTTGGTTAAGGTCTGTAGCTTTTCTTGGTCATATTGTTTCAAGTAAGGGTATTGAGGTAGATCCTAAGAAGATGGATGCGGTCAAGAATTGGCCTAGACCACTAACCCCTTTGGATATTAGAAGTTTCTTGGGTTTGACTGGTTACTATAGAAGGTTTGTTGAGGGATTCTCCTCAATTGCCTCTCATTTGACGGCTTTGACACAAAAGAAGGCTAAATTCCTATGGTTCAAAGCGTGGCAGAAAAGTTTCCAAGAGTTGAAGGATAGACTTAGTTCCATTACGGTGTTGACTTTACCGAAAGGGACCGATGGTTTTGTTGTTTATTTTGATGCCTCAAAGATTGGGTTAGGGTGTGCGCTTATGCAAAATGGGAAAGTTATTTCTTATGCATCAAGGCAACTTAAGATTTATGAGAAAAATTATCCTACCCACGACCTTGAACTAGCGGCGGTTGTTTTTGCCTTAAGGATTTGGAGGCATTATCTGTATGGTGTTCATGTAGATGTGTTTACCGACCACAAAAGTTTGCAATATGTGATTAATCAGAAGGATCTAAATCTTCACCAAAGAAGGTGGCTTGAACTATTAAAGGACTATGACATGAGTGTTCTCTATCACCTCGATAATGTGAATGTAGTAGAGGATGCTCTTAGCCGATTATTAATGGGTAGTGTTTCCCATATAGAAGAATGTAAAAAATAATTGGTACGAGATGTACATAGATTGGCCCGATTGAGTTTTTAGTTCGTGGACTCTACCAAGGGTGTTGTTATGGTCCACAATGGTTCAGAATTGTCTCTTATGATGGATGTGACAGCCAAGCAAGGTCTTGATCCAATTTTGGTCGACTTAAAAGAAGGGGTGCGTAAGAAATCCATTGAGGCTTTCTCCCAAGGGGGAGATGGTGTACTTAGATATCAAGGTTGTTTATGTGTTCCAAATGTTGATGGCTTGAGGGAACAAATCTTCACAAAAGCCCATAATTCAAGGCATTCCATTCACCTGGGAGCCACCAAGATGTACCGTGATTTATGGGAGGTCTATTAGTGGAATGGGATGAAGAAGGATATTTCGGAATTTGTGACTAAGTGTCCCAATTATCAACAAGTGAAAGTTGAGCATCAAAAAATGGGAGGTTTATTCCAAGACATTGGTATTCCTATTTGGAAGTGGGAAGATGTGAGAATATGGACTTTATTATTGCGTTGTCTCGCACTCGACGACAACATGACTCTATCTGGATTATAGTAGATCGAATGACGAAATCAACTCATTTCCTTCCCGTCAAGGTTTCCTATACGAAGGAGGACTATGCCAAGTTGTACTTAAGGAAATGGTAAAGCTTCACGGGGTTCCTTTGTCCATTATTTCCGATCGTGGTACCCAATTCACTTCTCAGATTTGAAAGTCTTTCCAAAAGGCTCTTGGAACTCGTGTTAAGCTTAGTATGACGTTTCATCCACAAATTGATGGGAAAGCGGAGCGAACTATCCAAACTTTGGAAGATATTTTAAGGGCTTGTGTGATTTATTTTAAGGGCATCAGGATGACCATTTGCAATTGATTGAGTTTGCTTATAGCAATAGCTATCACTCGAGTATTGATATAGCTCTATTTGAGGCATCATATGGTAGGAGATGTAGATCTCCTATATGATGGTTTAAGGTGGGTGAAGTTGACCTAATAGGTCTCGAGTTAGTACATGAGGTCATAGAGAAAGTTCAACTTATTAGAGAAAGATTGAAAATGGCTCAAAGTTCGCAATAGTCATATATCGATATAAGAAGAAGAGATCTTGAGTTTGATGTTCATGATTGAGTTTACTTGAAAATTTCACTCATGAAGAGTGTAATGAGGTTTGGTAAGAAAGGGAAGCTTAGTCCTTTATATAAGGCCCATATCAGATTTTAAGACGTGTTGGTAAGGTTGCTTATGAGCTAGATTTTCCAAATAGTTGGCATCAGTGCATCTGGTTTTCCATGTCTCTATGTTGAAGAAATGTGTTGGTGATCCGACATCCATAGTTTCCTTAGAAGGTTCGGGAGTTAAGGAGAATCTTTCTTATGAGAAAGTTTCGGTTGAGATTTTAGACCGAGAAGTCAAGAGGTTGAGAAATAAAGAAATATCTTTTGTGAAAGTGTTGTGGAGGAATCAGTTAGTTGAGGGTTCTACTTGGGAGGCCGAGGCCTATATGATGTCCCGATATCCTCATCTCTTTCCTTCTACTCATACTCTAGCTTGAGGTAATGAGTTCCTCATGGTTCGTTCTTTGTTTTGGAGTCATGTGTCTTATATGTTTCCATGAGTTCCTTACTATGCATGATTTATGAAAACAAAGTTCAAGTTTTGAGAAAAATGAATCAATTTGATTGATCTATACATGTTTATGTGCACATGAGTATGAATTGCATGTAGACTACATGATTTGATGTTATGAGCATGACTTTGTCTTTGAGTTGATGTATTCTCCTTGGATGTTAGCCTGGATTTGATATTTCCTCCTTGGATGTTATCTTGGAGTTGATGTTTCCTCCTCGGATATGTGCATTGCATGCATGATTAGCTGTTAGATTTAGTTTAGCCCCTATTATGATGTTTTGGTAGCGTTTAGCTCGGAGTCGATGGTTCTTCCTTGGTTGTATGCATTTAATGAAGTTGTATTATAGGTCTGGATGTTAGTTTCTCTCCTACTCTTTTTGTACTAGCTTGAATCTCATTCGAGGATGAATGATCCCATTGGGGAGAAATTGTAACACCCAAGAATCAAAAAAGGGCAATATAGCAGTTTTTAGGAATTCTAGGTGCCGGCCATGAGGGGCCAACCACATCTCATGGAAGGAACCACGGACCGTGGGCGTGGTTCGTGGATTGGTCGCCCTCAGACTCTTCAAAGGCTCAAGACCACAGCCTAACCAACGGCCTGTTGGTTAGACCACGGTCCATGGTTGTAGGGCTGTGGTTCATTGGCCCAAAAGTGAGCCTCTGGTCCATACGACGGTCCACCAGAACGGGCCGTGGGTCAATCCATGGTCTGTTGACTAGGATTCGTAGATGGTGGGTTGGCAATTAAGTTCAGGGGTAGTTGGGTCTTTTCCTAATTATTTTACTCCTATATTACGTCGTTTTACCCTTCACTAAGACCCCTATATAAGTGATTTGAACCCCCAAATTATCCCATTCACTTCATTCTCTTCAAATTCCCCTAAAAAAAAGAGCTCTCCAATAATTCTCTCTCAAGAACTAGAAGAAGAAGAAAGGGTTCAAGCTAGGATCAAGGTCAAGTCTAAATTCCTCCATTGAAGATTAGCAATTGGCTTCAAGGTATGATAGTTTTCATCCATGGATTCCTTCCATTCATGGAGTTCCCAAATTCCTCTATTTTCAAAGTTACAAATCCTCAATTGAGTTAGGGTTTTCTTCAATTATCATGGGTTCTCTTCATTGTTGAATTATATGGTTGAATTATGATCTCATATGCATGAATTGATGAAATACTATGATTTTATGATGATTCCCCATGGACCCATGTGATCCCCCATGTTTTTAAGTTATGAACCATATGATGTGGGATTTTGATTATAATGGAAGAGTTTTTTTGAAATTAATCATCTATTGTGAGAATTGCATCAATTTTTGATAAAATCCATGTCCAACCCATGTTTTCTAAAGGTTGATGATTGAAAGTGGGTTTTGAACCTGGAAAGGTAATTTATGGAATTATGCATGTTCTAATGAAATCTATGCAAATATTTCAAGGATGCTTCGAGAGTAAAGTATCAATGATGATGTTGTTGTTGTGTTGTTGAAAGGAATTCTCCTATACACATAAAATCATGATGTGAATGGTTTTCTCACATAATAAAGGATCCTAAGTTTGAAAGTTTTTCTCACCTAATTGAATCAAATATTAAGAGCTATCCTAATGAAACCTAGCATTGATGGGTTATTGTATGATACCTTTTCATGGATGATGACTTAGCTTGGATTGGCAAGATGATGTGCCCTTCTGTGGATAATAAGAACAAGTAAGAAATGACTATTCCATGAGATTTATTCTTAGCACTGAGAGGATATTGAGATGGAAGCTCTCCCATTAGTAGAGGCTGGGTTTCTAGTAGTAATCTCCTATCCCTTACTTATATGCCCCCATAGGATGATTTTCTAGATAGACATTAGCTAGTGGATCCACCTAAGCTAGAAGTTTATGGTCCTTAATTTGGCAATTAGGACAAACCTTTTCAGTGTGGGAGACGCCGTGAGATCATGTTATAGCTCACATGGTCTCTATGTCGGTTAAGGTTACATCCCAAATTAATAATGAACTAAGGTTACTTCAAGAAGTATCTCATATGTGTTCAAAGATTTCAAATGATGTTAGCTTGCATTGACCATGTTTTGTGACTTATGTTTTCTAACTCTTTTATATCATGTTTTAGCTTGGTCAATTGCATGTCATGAAATGAAATATCCTTTTAGCATGATTTAAATGTTTGATGCATAACTATCATACTTGGTACATTGTTTTGTACTAACGCATACTCTTTCCAACATTTCCCCAAATGTAGGGTCCGACAGTCAAGTTTCTCAGTTTCGTGGCTAGTGGTTGATTTCGAGGTTTCTCGAGCTTTGGTGAGTTGTCATGCTTCGAGTACGGATTCTCATTGTTTCAGTTTACTTCTTGTATTTCAGTTTTGGACATGATGTATGGGCTAGGCCTAATTTCAATCTATTGTACTATATGGTTATTGAGACAAGTGTATTAAACTTCCTCTTTTCTTTTATAAAACTACTGAACTCAAAATGTTATTTTACTCTTATTATTCTATTTCTTATGTTATGAGTGTTATTTGGCTTGTATGGGGTCTCTCGGGGTTTTATACAACATGTTACATCTAGGGGGTACCCCTGGGTCGTGACAAGAAAGCCATGCATTGGACATTGCAAAAGCAACTTCTTAAATTTCAATTATGTCTCATATAGGGGTTCACCTCCAATACGTTTAAAATTTTGGATTTGGAGTCGACGTTTAACCATCTTTGAGGGTGGAAAGAATCTCTCTAAGAGGCATCATTTGGCTCTTCCCACGAAGTGATTTAATAATTTGGCAACTCTACGAACTATCTTGTAGCCTCTCCCATTAAAGAGAACAGGAGTAACCTCAACGTTACAGACTCTTGGAAGATATTATTGAACATGAAGGGTCCACAAACCTCTTTGAAATTCCTAAGGTGTTCATGGGGATCCTCATGAGCTAAACCCCTAAAATTTCATTCATCTGGAGCAATTGTATCATAGTTCTGGTGATGTGAAACATAGTCCTCCTAGTTGTATGAGGTATCCGAATTTCTCCCATGGTTTGAATTACATTATTGGGCATGTCATTCAAATCACCCATTGCTTCCATGCAAACCTGATTTGATAGACTCAAGGCCTATGCACTGTCATTTTAGGCAAGGTTGTGCTCAATTGACGATCTTGTTAGACGATCCACAATGTATGTTTGCACTTCTTTTTTGGACTTTTGGCAATTCATTCAAACATCAGTCCTTGCCTTGTACAATTTCCTTCATAGTTGCAAATCATCAACGTTTAATCTTAATTGGACAATAATAGGCATTAAGGACACCAATTATTGAGCTAAATGGACCATAAGTGAGTGCAAATCTACCACTCATCATTTGTTGCAATAACTTTTGGCCATCTACGAGCCACTTTACGGACCGTGGTTTGATTGAAGCACTGTAGATGACAATCGTAGTCTATATTTAGAGATGTGAAGAAAGATGCTTGAGTTTTACAAAGAGCCATGACGATCCATAAAAGTTTTTACGAGTCGTAGAAAAGGTTTGTGGTTAAAGTTTAGAGACAGGTCAAAATCCTGGGAAATTTTACGAAGGAATAGGATTGGTTGTAAAAGTTTGTACGATTTGTAAAAAAACATGGTTGAGATTTAGATAGCTTGAAAAATAGAGCTTGAGTATCACAAGCTGACAATAAAACCTGTAAAAGTTTCCACGGAGAGTAACTCTTATCCGTGGAAAAAGTCCTGAGACTGATCAATTGTTGCCATTTACTAGAGCTTTTCACGAGCCGTAAAGAAGACTACGATCTATATGTTTGGTCACAAAAGTTTATCTACTCCAATTTCCCAAATCATTTTGGATACAGTGTTGTATGTCTATAAATACTTTTCCTAGGTTCTTTTTTACGTTGTTATGTAAGTTTTGGTTCAGGAAATAGAATAAACAACTATTTTTATTTTATTCTTGAATCTTTGTAATTAATTATACTTGGATCTTTGGTTATTTACTTTGAACTCCAACTCAAGATTCTGAGTTTTCAATATTAAGTTCATGATTTCTTTTAATCCAATCATTGTTGATTGTAATCATACAATTATGAGTATCTAAATCTACAACTAGAGTTGTGAGAACCATGATTAATTAAAGATGTAGATCTAATACATAGTAATCTATGAATAAATTGCAAACATATATTGTTTTTTCTTTCGCTTTGATTGATTTTTAAAGGTTGAAAACGTTAGGACTCGCCTTATTCTTATCTGCCTGATCAAGGGGTTAACAAATAGGAAAATGGATTACAGAATGAAGATTTGAGGCTATATCAACCCTCATCTAGTAGCTTGAAATTACTCAAGGATAGCTAATTTGAGATCAAAGGTAAGGGTTTGTAAATCATTCACCCGTTAACTAACCATGTTGCAAGGTGAAATTCATGTAATTAGGCAATCATCCACTTAGGTGATAACTAACATACCTATATTGCATGTATCACATCCGAAAAGATTATTAATATCCAGTTTTAATTAGTTATGAATTCATGGGGAACACGACCATAGTTTCATCTTCTATTTATTTAAAATAAGTGAAATTGTTACTTTGTTACTTTCTACTTACAATAGTTACAAATATTACTTTCTAGACAACCCCATTTGCATAAATAATACAATTAAGAGAACAAGTAATAGCAATTGAACTAAGTCTGAATCATATTCCTCGTAAGATTGACCCTAATTTCTGTGATGTTCTTTATTTGAACAACGACCACTTTATAATTCTTCTAGAAGGTGTAATTTGCACGTATCAAAACCTCACTCTTATGGAAATGTTTAATACAAAGGTTCCAATTTATTTGCCTAGTTTGATTATCAAGCACATGCAGCGGGTGCTAAATCAAGATGAAATTAAAATGGATATAAAATGAATATGCCTTTCCATATGGATTCCGATTGACAGCTATCTTTAAAGACTTTATTGTTTCTGTTCAAGTGTGGAACTATCAAACAAAAAATGATGTGTTGGGTGTTGATATTGTTATAGATCGAAATGGTTGCCTATGTTACAAAACGAGATAGAGAAACACAAGAAAATTTGGAGAATTAATAATTACATTCATCATTGAATAAAAAAGACTACAACCATATTTGTACACAAGAAGTTAAGAAGCAAAAGGAAAGAAAATACCTATAATGTCTAAATATATGCTTTACCATACTTAATATATTTAAATATATACTCTACATATATTTAGAATGTCTATACAATATTTACCAAATTTTAACATCCCCCTTCAAACTCAAGATGGTTTAGAAGAAATCAGATTAAGTTTGGCCACCAGAACTTGGAAACGTCTAGGAAGATGAGGCTTGGTGAAAACATCAGTTGGTTGATCTAAGGACCCAATAGAAGCTAATCGAATGGCACCAAGATCAATGTGTTGACGAGTAAAAAGACAATCAATCTCAATATGTTTTGTACGCTCATGAAATACATCATTATGAGCAATTTGAATGGCACTACGATTATCACAATAAAGAGTAGTGGCAGAAGATTGAGGAACACTCATGTTAGCCAATAACCAACAAAGCCACAATATCTCAATAGTAATATCAGCAAGTGCGCGATATTCTGATTCGGTACTTGATCGGGATGCTAAGGTTTGTTTCTTGCTTCTCCACGGTATAAGAGAATCTCCTTAAAAAAATACAATAACCAGTAGTACGTCTATCAATAGGATCACGTCCCCAATCAGCATCAGCATATGCTTTTAATTCGAGAGAAGAATTGGCTGAAAAGTGACGTCCATGGAACATAGTACTTTTGACATAACGAAGAATTCGTAGAACATCAGCTAATGAGTAGAGCGAGGTGCAGCCATGTATTGACTAACTATGTGAATGACAGAAGCAATATATGGATGAGTAATTGTCAGATAGATAAGACTACCTATAAGTGTCCAATAAAGAGTGGCATTAGACAATAAAGTACAATCGGCTGGAGAAAATCGCACATTAGGCTCAAGAGGTGTGCTCTCAATTTTATTATCGCCAATACCTCCTTTTGATAACAAATCAGTAGCATACTTAACTTGAGATAGAGAAATCCCATTATTAGATGTGAGAACTTCGATGCCCAAGAAATAGTTGAGAGACCCCAAATCTTTAATCTCAAAATTAGTATTCAAAAATTATTTAACCTCTGAAATACCAGCAGTATCATCACTAATAATAATCATATCATCCACATAAAGAATCAAAAGAACAATACCTTATGTTGTCTTGCGTACAAAAAGAGCAGTATCATGTGGGCTAGAAAAGAATCCCAATTTGCTCAATGTTGAACTAAACTTTGCATACCAAGCTTAGAGGTTGTTTCAAACCATATAATGCACGACGAAGACGACGTACTTTATTTGGAGGACAATTGTATCCTGGTGGAGGTTTCATATAAACCTCCTCCTCCAAATCTCCATTAAGAAAAGCATTTTCAACATCCATTTGAGAAAGTCCCCACCATCTAGCTACTGCAATAGAAAGAAGGACACGGACAGAGGTAACACAAGCTACTGGAGTAAAGGTCTCCTCATAATCAATTCCATACTCTTGGGTGAATCCTCGAGCAACTAATATAGCCTTGTATCTTTCAACAGAGCCATCAGATCATGTCTTGATCTTATAGATCCATTTGCAATCAACAAGAGTTTTATCAAAATGAGGGTCAACTAAATCCCAAGTATGATTTTTTTCAAAGGTCTGCAACTCTTCTTTCATAGCTTGCTGCCAACAAGGATCACTGGATGCCTCTTTGTATGTACCAGGCTCATGTAAATTAAGCATGGTACAATAACATTGATAATCACGAAGATAACTAGGAGGATTTTGTTCTCTTTCTAGACGAATAGATGAAATGTTTTCAAGAAGAAGAGAAGATGAGGGTACCTCAGAATCAACATTCATATCAAGAGTGGAACTATTAATTGGAGATTGATCATGAGAATTGGATGCTGTACTATTTTCATGAACTGGACCATCAGATGGGCCTACATCAATGGAGATAGTTGAACCATGGGGTGCAATGTCTGACTCACTAAATGAACCTGCATTAAGATCACTTTGAAAAAGCTCAACAGAAGGATTAGAAAAGAATGTCACTTCGCTTGATGGAATAGACTCAAATTTTGACAGTGAGGAAAATTTAATATGTTCCCAAAAAACAACATGCCAAGAAATATGAATACGATTTGACACGGGATCCCAACAATGGTAACCTTTATGTTCTATCCCATATCCTAGAAAGAAACAAACTCAAGCACGAGGTTCTAATTTTGTGTGCTCATGTGGTTGAAGAAGAACAAAACAAGCAGAGCTAAATACTTTAAGTAATATGTAGTCAAGAGCTACCTTGTAAAGACGTTCATAAGGAGATATGTTTCCAAGAATAGAAGATGGGAGTCTATTGATAGTAAACATTGCAGTAAGAGCTGCTTCACCCCAAAAGCGCTCATGGCAAGATGAATAAATAATCATGCCCCAAACAGAATCAAGCATATGCCTATGCTTACGTTCAACTCGTCCATTTTGTTGGGAGGTAGCGGGACAAGAAAATTCAAAAAGTGTACCATTTACAGATAAGAAATACAAAAGTTTAGAATCACCATATTCCATGGCATTGCACGCCGAAAAACTTTGATAATTTTACCAAATTGAGTTTTAACCATATTGCCAAAATTAATATAGATTTGAGGTAGTTCCAAACGATTTTTCATAAGATATATCCATGTGAATCGGGAAAAATCATCGATAAAAATGATAAAGTACCGTGATCCAATCATGCTTGGTACAGGGGAAGGTCCCCAAACATCAGAATATATTAAATCAAAAGAAAACTTTGAAATAGAAGAATTTTTATTAAAAGGTAAAGTAGGTTGTTTGGCCTGTTTACATGCATTACAATCCAAACTTTTCTCATTAACATGACCTAAAAAACCACTAGAACTAAAGAACGAAGTTTACTCAAAGAACAATGACCAAAACGTTGATGCCATAATGACAAAGGAACACTAGAAGAAACAACACATAATCGAGACACAGGAGATGATTAGGGAATATGATTGTTGAGGTAAGCTAAAAATTTAGCAGCAACATTAGAATTTCTAAGAACGGGTTCAGTCAAGGTTAATTGATTCCATATGAATTCCATCTTCGAGAGAAATTTATAAACATGTTCTCCCTTTTCTTGTTTCAAGCTGGCTATCTCCTTCATCAATTGAAAACGATGAGAAAGATCAGAAGTAGTATATTGTTGAGAGAGATGATCACATACCTCTTTTGTGGTGTTGAATTGTCCAAATTGCAGGTGAATACTTGGAATAGAAGTATTTCGAAACCATGTAATAATTTGATGATTTCGGCTATCCCAATTTTTTAAACGATCAACAAACTTTTCATTTGTTTCAGTCTTAGTTTGTTTTGGACAGGTTAAATCACCTGTGACATATCGCCACAACTTTCTCCCTTTCAAAAAAGTATGCATTGCCTCACACCAATGACGATAGTTAGATCCATTGAGAACAACAGAAATAAGTTGAGAAATATCATTCTTCTCCATGATATTCGCTCAAAAAATTAACGTCAACAAACAAAAAAATAATAATTGAAAGACAGAAGAGACCCAACAAAGTGATGAAACAATAGTTGCTATCAACAAAATACCACGAGAAAAATAGAATAGTGAATATGGATTTCAAAAAATCCGAGGAGGCTTTAATACCATGTTATAAAACGAGACCGAGAAACACAAGAAAATCTAGAGAATTAATAATTCTATTCATCATTGAATAAAAGAGACTACAATTAAGAAGCAAAAGGAAATAAAATACCTATAATGTCTAAATATATACTTTATCCTACTTAATATACTTAAATATATGCTCTACCCATATTTAGAATGTCTATATAATATTTACCAAATTTTAACTGCCTAAATGGTGCATAGTAATTATTTCCTCACTTAATTAACTAATTCATTAACTTTTTTAGATTGAAATAGTTTTTAATGATGCCAAAAAGGAGGGTATGCATTATTTATAACTCAAAAGCTAACCTAGTTCACTCAAGTGTTTCATGTTTTAGTGTTAACAGGTGAAAGTAGAGTAATATGACATATGTTTTCCATCATCATTAGATTTAGCAGAGTTTTGATGATTGACCAAAAGCTATGAAACATTTAATCACAACTGGTTCATGAAAAGTTGCTTCAACAGACTTCTATCTACACTAGAATTGTACAGATAAAGTCATGTCATGTGTTCTAAAATCGAAGAACCCAATTACTTTAGATAACTTACAGTTAAATAAACAGTGTTCAAGATCGAATAGTTAGTGTTTGACTACAACTCTCAAAGAAGAGAAGAGTTCTGATGTGAAGAGGAGTCTCAAGTGGAGTACAACTTTTTGAACAAGTTTTGCAAATAGGAGATCCACTCAAATGACGCATTTCCAAAGCAGTAAAGGCATTATGATACAGTGGAACATATCGAAGAACTTGGGATGACTCGAAGACTTGGATATATCTTTAATGCTTTATGGATCCAGTGAGTTATAAACTGGAATAGGATCATTGTCTTCAACTTGGGACGACTCGAAGACTTGGAAACGTAAACCTTGGAAGGTTTGTGTAGTTGTAGGAATTAGACTTAATTCTTTAGGTTATTGTGTTTGTAATCTTAAATTGTTGTAGTATCATTGAGTTTAGTGAAGTGAGTTAAATCCTTTAGAGGAATATGTTGTGATATTTTACATCCTTATGAATTGGGTGTTTTTCATGTAAAAATAAAGTGTTCTTTATCTACTGCACTCTAGGCGACTCACTTCACTCAATCACTAGATCGTGTGGAATAGCGAATCCGTAGAGTTTCTGACCATAATTTAATCAATACATTCACTTATTACATGTAATAAATCAAATAATTTAAGTTGGAAACAGATAGGTGAAAAGGTTCCCATGCTTTATTTCTTTAGATTTTTTTATGACTTCAATTTTGTTATTTTATTGAATGTAGACATACAAGTTGCACAAAACAAATCTTCAAAAATAATTTGCAAGAAGAATACAAATCGTTCAATATTTACAGATATATATTAGCTTCAGAAAATTTATAATTTACATTAGCCATATAGCTTTAACCGGAAGAATCTTAGCTATAACAACTTGTTCTAGAAACTCAAATAAGAAGGTATCTATTTTGTTGCCATTTAAAATTAATTAAAGATACATCAGAAAATGACATAATTAATCTCATAATCAAGTAAGAGTATTATATCAAGATAGAAAACTAGTGAAAATGACATTAAATTTATAAGGAAGGAATAGAAAAAGAGGAATGACCAACCATGGTTATGGTGGAGGAGTGGTAAATACTTCATCATTTTAAATAAAAAATCTCGGGTTTGATTCTCCTGGATATGCAATTGTCTTTGTTAGGGAGCGTTTTATCATTTAATGTAAGACTTTCTGCACGAATCTAAATTTAATTGAATTTTAATAATGGTACTGAACATTTAGTGAAAAAAGAAAGAATGAAAATGGTAGGGTAACAAAGTTAGGTGAGATGTTCAAATGTTTGGGAAAAAGAAAATAATAATGTGCAGGCGCACGCTATGATTGAGAAAGCTAGAGAACGACCCAAAAGTATTGGTGGAAACAAAGGAGGTGAAAAAAAGTCTACACACCTTAGTATTTCATTTGTATCTTGTATCACCTTTTTAATTATTGTTTTTACTTATTTTTATGTCTATTAATAAAATATAAAAGAATTAAAAACATATAATTTATTAGTTATTTCTATTTATAAACTTACTTTTTGAAATTGAGAAGTATTAAAATAACTATTTCTTTAATGTTAAAGTTGTAATTTGAAAATAAGTATCAATTTTAATCTTGAAATTCTAAAACGATAATTAATTTTAAATATTTTTTAAAAGTGAAAACGATAATTTAATTAATTTTGATGAGTATTAAGTAAGTGAAACGTTAAGAAAAGAAATGTAATGATATTGTAGATATTAGAAATAAGGCTATTAAAATATCTTTATAAAGGTTTTGATTTTATTTTTACCATACTATCAGTTTGGACATGATTTTGTGGTTTTGCTTAACTGATTTATTGATAATCCAATAATAGCTTGAGAATAAATTTTAAGGTTTTGATATTATTATCATCAGACTATCAATTCGGTAATAATTTTGGGGTTGTGTTTAATTGATTAATTGATAATTCAATACTAGCTTGAGAATAAATCTTGTAGGTTCATTAAATTTGAAGTATCAATATAAAATTAGTTGATTTCTTTTATATCTAGTGTTGTACTTGCAATTAATTTTCCTGATATCATGCATATTATTTGTTATTACTTATTCTTAATCGATAGATCATATTCAATTCAATGATACATGATTTTGAGGCGCAAATTACTTGATCCTTTTGAAATATTCTATTAAATTCCATTTATCACATTGTTTGTAAGCGTTTTTCAACATTATTAACATATTTCCAATATAAGATTTTTTAGTTTGAAATAAAAATAGGATAAACATAAAAATGAAAAGAGAGTAGTATTATGTTATGTGATAAAAATATGAATGTTTATTTGAGTAGGACCCAACAGAAATATTGAAAAGGAAGGCGCACAACTCTATTTGTGCTACAGACAACACAACACAACACAACGCCACTTCCACTTTCCCACTTTTTTCTCCATCATTCTCACAACGAAACTAAATCCATTTTCACACACAAATATCAGGTTGTTACTATATTAGTTTCTTCATCAAACTAATAAAGATCCTTTGTTATTCTTGGGGTTTTGGCTAATTCTCTTGCCTCATTTTTAGTAATGGGTCGTTTTTGAGAAAGTTGGGGTTTTATACTACAATGGGAAATTGCTGCTGTTGGGGTCAACCTTCAATATACAGAGTCTCTTCTAATGCAAAATCTGGTCAGTTTTTCGTATTTTTGCTTCTCTTTACCACTTTACAAGGTTCATTTTTCCTCTGCCTTTTCCTTGTTTCTATAAATAGTGATAGAATATTGGCTTTTCGATAAGTTTGGATTTCGTTATACTTGGCAAGCTATGTATGCAACATAAGAAAAAGTAAAAGGGTTCCGATTTTACTACTTTCCTTCTACTCTATTGTTGAATCTTAATAATTGAATCCCTACTATGTCCAATCAGTCACTCAAAAGTTGTACAACTACTCTGCTTCTTGAATACAAATTTAATTTTAAATTGCTTAACTTCTCTCTCATAGACGGAGATTGATTAATCTGCATAATCTTTATGTTGCATATATGTACTTACACAAATGGCTCATGTCCTGCTTTTTGTCACTGAAACATTAAAATTAACAGTTAGCTTTCATTTCTCTAGTCAATTGATTTTTTCTAGCTGAATATCTAAAGATGATGTGTGCAGTGACGGATCCAAGATTTTCGTTCAGGGGTTTCGAAAAATAAAAGTATAAACGTGTATATATAAGCCAACAAAATAAAATTTCAAGAAAGTAGTAGTATATAGTTTTAGTGGCGGACCCTTGTCTTTTTTTGGGTTTAAAACCACACTTTTAGCATGTTTTATAAAATAAAAACTAAAAAAAACCTTAATGCAGGGATTCGAACCCTCGACATGAGGCTTAATTTAAGGGAAAATGCCGCTGGGCTATCTCTTTCTCCTTGTTATTGAGGGGGTTCAAAATATATATATCCACATAAATATAGAAAATTACGTGTAATTTTTTGCCGAGGGGTTCGGGTGAACCCCTTGGAACCCACGTGGGTCCACCCCTGGATGTGTGTTCCTTAATTTATTTAATCCATGTGATCTGGCATAACACTAAAAAAACGGAGGTGTAGTTTGTTGCATCGTTGACTTTTAAAATATTTCAGAGCTTGTTACCATGTTTCTGATTTCATTTTAATATTTGATACTTCACTTGATAGGTAGTTTCAGATAAACAGAAACCACTTATAGTTGCCTTGTCACTGTCCAAAATAAATGTCAATATGTGCCCCAATTTCAGTGGTGAATATGTATCATTTTTACAATTTTACTTCCTTTCAGAGTCTCCTAAGGATGAAAGTCCATCTCAAAAGGCAAGGATGGATCACACTAAGATGCCTTCAAATCCCGAAGAAGTAGAAGACCTGCGTCGTAGTTCAGCTACAAATCCATTGATTGCATTCTCCTTTGATGAACTTAAGATAATAACGTCCAACTTTAGACAAGATTACATGCTGGGTGGAGGGGGATTCGGAAATGTTTATAAAGGATATATTACTGAAGATTTGAGGGAAGGATTCCAGCCAATTACAGTAGCTGTTAAGGTTCATGATGGAGATAACAGTTATCAGGGACATAGGGAATGGCTGGTAATTAGCCTTGTGAAAATTTTTCCATATGATTTATGTTTTCTTCAATTCTCTGAATAAATTTTTCAACCCGTATTTTCTTTCATATCTTCCAGGCTGAAGTGATATTTCTGGGCCAACTTTCGCACCCAAATTTAGTAAAGTTGATTGGTTACTGCTGTGAAGCTGAACATCGAGTTCTTATATACGAGTATATGGCTCGGGGAAGTGTTGAAAACAATTTGTTCTCAAGTAAGTATGATTAGTTCTTTTCTAGAATGTGATACTTTAGATCTTCATTTTAATGATCTGTAGTAATGGTACGTAATGGAAGAATTCTCGAAGTAAGTTGTTCTAGACACATGCAAAGATTGTAAATGGCTTGGAATCAGGAACTTTTTTTGAAGTGCATCCTGATCCGATCCCTCCTAATCGTTTTCACCTATCTATTATTTTGTTTATCTTAGCATGCCCTTACTCTAATTTGAAATCCGTCCCCACCCTCTATCTCCAATCGCCTTCATGAGTCTGGATGTACTTTCATGATATCATTCCCCATTAAGCTGTGCTATGATTAGTGTTCATTGTTCTCAAGCATGGGAAGTGACAAACTTGCCATAAAGGGGACCATGGACAAGCATATATAAAGTATGATAATATCTTGAAGTGGAGCTACTTTCAACTGGGGACATCCGTCTATGTGTTAAAATAATACTATCTTGAACACCTTCTAAAAAGTGCAGCCAAAAGAAAAAAAGAAGGTTATGGATAAGTTTTTCCATGATATTCTGGATCAGTGCATATGTGGTCCCTTTTTGACTCTATACAATGACTAACATTTTGTGTTATGACTAGTCGTGATTCCCCTCCTCTCCTCCTTCCCCCCTACTCTTCCTTTCAAAAGTAACAAATTCTCCTCTGGTAGAAACCTTCTACTCATTTATGGTTTCGATTTCTATATGAGAAAGCATAAAATGAAAATTAATTTATACGATGTGTTACTTTCAAGAATTTCACCTAAATACTAGAGTCCCTTTTGCTCCAAAATGATTAGTATATTTTGGCAAAATTTCTATCAAATGCTCAAGTATTAATTATCATGTTGCTCCCCTTGTTGGACAGGTTTCACTCTGTGGAACTTACATATATAAAAATTTCTGCTTGAACACTAAGTGTCTCTATGAAGAAGAAGAATTTCTGTCTTTATGATTCCACTTCCCTACTTAATTTTGCCTCATTCTTTTGAGGATAATATTAGTTGTTTTTCACAGCTTCATTAAGAAAATGTTGGGATCTTTACAACTAGCTTTCAAATTTGTCTGCAGTCAACATGCCTAGAATCTTTTCTTCTGATTGAATCAGAAATACATCTTCGTAGTTACCACTTGGTTTGTTACCTTTAGCTTGTGGAGTATACATTAGAAGCAGGGAACAAACCTCTAAAGCATTTGAATTGTTTCTGAGGCACCTATTCCTCAGAGATACAGATACACTTCCCTCATCAGAAAGGATGACTGGAACTACTTATTTTGAGATTTACCAAAAGTCTTTAGTAAATGGTATTAATCAAGTTAAGCCTATATTTTCATGAATGTCTATTTCTTACTTAGTGAGTCGTATTACATGTCACTATGCTTATGTAGGGTTTCTTGATTTCAGGAGTATTGCTTCCTCTTCCGTGGTCCATGAGAATGAAGATTGCCTTTGGCGCAGCTAAGGGGCTTGCTTTTCTGCATGAAGCTGAAAAACCTGTTATCTATAGAGATTTTAAGACATCTAATATCCTGTTAGATCTGGTAAGTGTTCTACATATCCATATTTTATTCATGCATGATTTCACTCAAATGGCTTCAGCTTAGAGTGAGTATACACTGCAATCTTTATATATACAGGAGTACAATACAAAACTCTCTGATTTTGGCCTAGCTAAAGATGGACCAGTTGGTGACAAATCTCATGTTTCTACTCGCATAATGGGAACATATGGATATGCTGCCCCTGAATATATTATGACAGGTAAATTTATCTGTCTTTTAGATACATATCGTCTCTCTTAATAGAATATGTGCAACAATCTTTTCTGCATTAAAACAACATAGAGCTTAACTGAACTGGAGTAGCTTTTAGGGACAAAGTGCTAAGAAGCAATTTCAAAGTGTTGAAACTGAATTTAGTGATGAGCAGTTGCGTGCTTGAATAGAAGTGTTAGAAGTTGAAAATAAGTGTATTTGGTGGAAATTATACTGTCATCCTTGAATGATATCGAGTGGTCCACCTAATATTGTTTTCATTTTCTTTATCACCGCTAATGCTTTTGCTTTATCTGTAGGTCATTTGACTCCTAGGAGTGATGTTTATAGTTTTGGAGTTGTTCTTCTCGAGCTTCTAACGGGAAGAAGATCACTTGATAAATCCAAACCAGCCCGAGAACAAAACCTTACAGATTGGGCAGTTCCATTGCTTAGAGAAAAGAAAAAACTGCTCAACATTATAGATCCAAGACTTGATGGAGATTATCCCATAAAATCTGTTCATAAGGCTGCAATGCTTGCGTATCATTGCCTAAATCGCAACCCGAAAGCACGACCTTTAATGAGAGACATTGTTGATTCTTTAGAGCCTCTTCAGATACCTGGTGAAGTTCCAACAAGTGAGAAGCCTACTTTGACTGTGATCACTGATACGCCAAATGGAGTTATCAAAGAGAAGGTGCAAACTTAAACATGATTACAAGGTTTTCTAACTTCATTAGCATTAATAGAATGATTTGGTACAATATTTTACTTTCCTGTAATACATTACAATGTTTGGCTTTTTTGTAATACAAATAAATAGAGTTTTTATTTAGTCTCCCAATTTAATAGCAGTTTTCAATTCTTTTTATCATACTGTTAATGGTCCTTCTACACTTAAATATCAGACTAATTAGAACCGTGCCAACTCACACATCTCAAGACCCGGAGCCCCCAGGCAAAAGCCCAAGGTTATTTCACAATTTACATTCCATGATACATCAAGTTGTTAACAAGATTGTGTATGAGCTTGATAGTGATGACGCAAAAGAGAAAATCGAAGTGTATTTTGAAGTTGGCAGGTAGAGAGTTGAGTTTTATTGTTGATGACGATGGTTTTACTGAATCATCAAGTGTTAGGGTTCAATTGAAGCATTCAAGTATTCCAACTATAAGAATGAGTCGGACAAAAAGCCTTAAAAATCTAGTCTCAAAGTCTTACTCCCACTCACAAAGGGGTGGGATTAAAAAGGACTTTTGGAAGTGAAAAATAAGAAAATATGCCACAAGTTCTAAGTACGTGGTACAAGAGTTTTTTTTTTTTTGTTTTAATTAGTGTTATGCAGTATGCACTATGCTCCTTTATAAAATATTTTTTTGTATATCCTAAGTTTTTCTACTAACACAAAGACCTAACTAATAAAAGTGGTTATCTTTTTTTTTTAATTATCAAAAGTGCAAACATATTTGAAGCTCATCGATCAGGAGAGAAAATGGAGAAAATGCTCTCACAAAAGGTATCTTTGTCCTCTTTCACATTCTCTTTTTTTTTCTCAATCTTAGCACATCGACAATCTTTTAAACAACTTGATCTTCTCGAACAAGGATTCATTCATCTTCATTGTACAAAAAAATTAAATCTGCATTTACCTTTTTTCATCATTGAGCCACTTTTTATTTTATTACTATGTATTGCTTCTTTGTCCTTTGTAGTGATTTGTGAATACATAACTTGAACATTACTTTAAGGGCCAAGGGGGATAAATAATCTATTTATGTGATCTAAGGTAATATTTTTTAGCTTCTTCGTATTCTTGTGATCTAAATATCTGATTCTTCTGAATTGTTAACAATGTATAGTTATTATCATTACCAAATATATTACTATAAGTGGGAAGAGTTTAACCCCAAAGTTGATTTACCTTTTTAACCCTACAGTTTTAATAAATATGAATTTATTATAAATTAAATTTGCTTTTCAGACCTAATTTAATTCTCCAGAAACGTACAGTAGCCTCATCGATCACTGTAACAGAAACGTATAGTTACTGCTCAACCTCTTCGGTCAGTGCGACAAACCTTTTCCGACTCTCAAGTTCAGTTGATTGTGCACCTTATCATATACGTCACCCATCTATATAAATGTCTCCAACAACATGTTATTGTCCATTAATCTGTTACTCATTGTTAGGTAAATTTTTTTTCTCCACTTTATTTATCAAGAGCTACTCTGGTTTTCCTGTTTACTGTGTATGTAGATCTAGCTTATTTCGTTTCATTGTATTTATCATGAGTCGCTAACTGTTCTAAAGTTGGAGTCTTTGTTGAGGAAGCATCGTCCGAATGCACTTTTTATTGACTATTTCATATAGTAGTTTAAATAGGATATGTAATGGTTGAATATGTGTAAGACAATATTAATATCTTCCCCATAAGTCTAAATAGATAAAATGATATTGTTTATAGCAAATATGGATTCTCAGAGAGATAAGTTTCAGGAGTATGAGTCAAGTGTGTAATACTGTGTAGCTTTGCTTTATATTTTCCATTTTCTATGGTTGATGGGCAATTTCAGATATGAGTCAAGTGTGTAATAATGTGTAGCTTTGCTTTATATTTTCCATTTTCTATGGTTGATGGGCAATTTCAGATATGAGTCAAGTGTGTAATAATGTGTAGCTTTGCTTTATATTTTCCATTTTCTATGGTTGATGGGCAATTTCAGATATGAGTCAAGTGTGTAATAATGTGTAGCTTTGCTTTATATTTTCCATTTTCTATGGTTGATGGGCAATTTCAGATATGAGTCAAGTGTGTAATAATGTGTAGCTTTGCTTTATATTTTCCATTTTCTATGGTTGATGGGCAATTTCAGATATGAGTCAAGTGTGTAATAATGTGTAGCTTTGCTTTATATTTTCCATTTTCTATGGTTGATGGGCAATTTCAGATATGAGTCAAGTGTGTAATAATGTGTAGCTTTGCTTTATATTTTCCATTTTCTATGGTTGATGGGCAATTTCAGATATGAGTCAAGTGTGTAATAATGTGTAGCTTTGCTTTATATTTTCCATTTTCTATGGTTGATGGGCAATTTCAGATATGAGTCAAGTGTGTAATAATGTGTAGCTTTGCTTTATATTTTCCATTTTCTATGGTTGATGGGCAAT
>JAJOOP010000434.1:0-26156 GCA_029582705.1 Solanum chacoense | reverse complement strand
TAGACCCATTTCCCACTCAATTTGACCCCCTAAACAAGAATATGAAGTCGGATTTCCGAAATCATGCACGGATTTTGAGATATATGGAAATTACAATTATAGGTGTTTCCGAAGCACATTTTCGGGCATTTTTGGGGTCGTTTCAAGGTTGATGTTTGATGTAATCAAAGACACAACTTCCAATTCAAGTGTCAATGATCGCGTGTAGTAATATGACCCAACCGAATGGGTTGGGGTCGAGTCCTAAGGGAGCGGTTAGTAATCAAGAATTACATAGAAAAGTAAAACTAAGTTCTAGTCAGTCATAGCTATAAACATTAATGAAAACAAACATATTAAATCAAAAAGTGACACGAATGTCAATTATCAACAGAGGGGTTTGTATCAAACTAATAAACAAAAATAGAAAAATTATAAAGATGCGAGATAGGGAGACGAGATTCTTGGGATGTGATAGGACTATGGCATAAAATAAACAATCAGGTAAATGTTATTGATAGTAGATTGCTGAACATTTGTAACTAAGGTTGACTTTAGTGGCGGTAAACTTTCTCTCAAACAACTTACCCCAAATCAACTCGGTTTCTCTCAAACACTGTGTTGCAGCAACTAAGAACAACCTTCGCCTTAGCCCATTAACTCTCTCGAGCTGAATGTATGGGAGAAGGTCTGATTCACTCTCTAGAGCTGAACCCATGAGAACCCAATAACTACAATCTATCGATTTAGTTATTTTGGTTTTAAAACCTCTCTCTCGAGCAAGCCAAAAACACTAAGATGAAATCGTAATTGCAACTACAATACCATTAAGTTCATAACAACTACTAAAATAAATCACATTTAAACAACAAATAGACTAACAATAAGCATTACCCAACAGTAAATTTAACCCATATTCACATAATCAAACCCCAAGAATTGGGGTTTCAGCTAAACATGAAAAAAAGATAGAAATCAATACCAAAAGTTGTTTCCATCAAATGGGTACTATAAATAATTGCTTTGAACACGTCTAAGATGAAGATTCTTTGATGCCCACTTCCAATTTCTTGGATATGAAAACCTTCAAAACTTTCAAAGCTCAAGAACAATGTCTTCCAAAAACTCTAAGAACTCAAACTGAAATATTCTAAAAAATATCAGTACTAATTCGCTACAACTTGATACTAATCTACATATTTAAATGGGTATTTATAGTTTCCAAATATTTAAGCCGCGAAGGACCACTAGGCGCAGTTATTCGGGATCATCTATACACTCGGCAATCCGCCCTTTGGTCTGGTTCATCGCCTTTTAGCTTTTGCCTTCAGCATCTTTGTGTTTTGAATCATTGGGCGATATGGTGTTGCTTTGAGAAACTATTCGGCGACACGCCAACTGCTCCCTTTCATCGCCAACATGATATTTTCCTTCAAGGCCTAGCACACTAGAACTTTGGGTGAGGTTAAGGCCATTCAGCGAATCGCCTAATGCATTTAGGCGATTCTTAGGCCTTCATTTCTTCGTTCTTTCAGCCACCTTGTTCTTTTATTTTGCTTGATAGCGTCGATGCTTTGTCTCACAACGCAAATACCTGAAACTCAAGGTTTTGCATCAGTCATTGAGACAAAATATGCATTTTAGGACACTAAATCAATCAAAATAAAGCCCTAAATGAGTCCAAATGGTGGACTCATCAATACCCCCAACTTAAACTTTTGCTTGTCCTCAAGTAAACTCAAGTTCAGTAGTTCAAAAAAGATGTCTCAAACAGTGCTACACAAGACTCAATCATGCATGTACACACAAGACTCAAATTACTCATGCACAGATTAATTGTGTACTCAAAGACTTAAGTTGTGACATACCATTAGTAATGATTTTCAAATTCACAATACTTGCTTCAAATGCTAGTTCAAGCGCAACAAAATTGTTCAAATGCCCTCACTTAAAGAATGATTCCATCTTCACACACAATGGAGTTCCGGAATCAAATGCAATGCTCACACTCGCATAGATGAACAATATGCATGTTTTCACCTATAGGTTTGCCCGTATTTTCCAATTGACAATTTCTTCAGCTCACTCAAGATCACAACGGTCTTTTCAAAGATTGTATTGGGGTTGGGTGTAAAGGTATGGTCATTTAGGATTGTAGGCTAAAAATCCTCATGAAATTTGATGTGAACAACACCTTGTTTCCTTCTCTTTATGAATTTCATTCAAGTTCAAAAGTCACCTCTTATTCATCTTCCATGAGTCATTGGGAACCCCATTTTCTTTTTATTTCCACAACTTTATTTCACAACTTTTTCTTTTTGAATCTTTTTTTTTTACATAGAGGGGTTCCATTTTTCTTAAAACATGGGCATAAGGGACTTCATTGCACTTCTTGACTTGCCTTCCCTTTTTTACCACACCCCCAACTCTGGCTTTTGGCCTAAGTGGGCTATTCAATCAACCACAATTCATGAGGATTATAGGTAGTGGATTAATAAAGGTCGTGTTTTCATCAAGTTTCTTCCAAAGAAGGGAAAAGCTCAAAGGGTGTTCAAAAGAGGTTCACACACATTCACAAGGTAGGCCACAAAAGAGGTATAGTGTCAAATTGGATCACACTCTTCAAAGTTGCCTAAGATCATATCATGAGATCACATCACTTCGTCAACCGGATCAATGGGGCAAATTCTAGGTGTCACCATGCATGGTTCACAATCAGCTCATCACACACGGCATTGACACCAAAGTCAAACAAGTCTCCACACTTTTTGTAGTGTGCAACGATAATCACAAAAGAATCAATTTAATACTTGGCTAATCAGAATGAGATGCAGAAAGTTCACATATTTCCTATGTAACTTCTTTTGAATCAATTTAATACTCGGTTTCTCTCAAACATCGAGTTACAGCAACTAAGCGCAGCCTTCGCCTTAGCCCATTCACTCTCTCAAATTGAATGTGTGGGAGAAGGTCTAGGATTCACACTCTCAGGTTGAACCCACGACAGTCGAATAACCACGGGCTATCAATTTAGTAGTTTTTGTTTTAAAACCTCTCTCCCTCGCAAGCCAAAAACACTAAGATGAAATCGTCTTTGCAACTACAATCCCATTAAGTTCAAACACAACTACTAAATGAAATCACATTTAAACAACAAATAGACTAACAATAAGCATTACCCAACAGTAAATTTAACCCATATTCACATAATCACACCCCAAGAATTAGGTTTTAGCTAGACATGAAAAAGAGATAGAAATCGATACCAAAAGTTGTTTCCATCAAATGGGTACTATAAATAATGTCTTTAAACATGTCTAAGATGAAGATTCTTTGATGCCCACTTCCAATTTCTTGGAGATGAAAACCTTCAAAACCTTCAAATATCAAGAACAATGTCTCCCAAAAACTCCAAGAACTCAAACTGAAATATTCTAAAAAAAATCAGTAGTAATTCGCTACAACTTGTTACTAAGCTATAAATATAAATGGGTATTTATAGTTTTAACAAAATTGTGTTGCGAAGGACCACTCGGCGCAGTTAGTCGGTATCCCTGATACACTCACCGATCTGCCCTCTGGTCTGGTTCATCGCCTTTCGGCTTTGGCCTTCAGCATCTTCGCATTTTGAAAAATTGGGCGATATGGTGTTGCTTCGTAGAACTGTTCGGCGACTTGCCGACTGCTCCCTTTCATCGCCAACTAGATTTTTTCCTTTAGGGCCCAGCACAGTAGAACTTTGGGCTAGATTAAGGTCATTCAGCGATTGCCTAATGCATTAGGCGATCCTGACTCCTTCATTTCTTCGTTCTTTCAGTCGGCTTGTTTCGTTTTTTGCTTGATAGCATCCATGATTTGTCTCTCAACTCATATACTTGAAACTTAAGGATTCGCATCAGTTATTGAGACAAAATATGCATTTGAGGACACTAAATAGATCAACATAAAGCCCTAAATGAGTCTAGATTGTGGACTCATCAAAGGATCTTATGGTCTATGAACACATTTACATAAACACCATACAAGTAATGCCTCCAAATCATTAGGGAAAATACTACGACTACAAGCTCGAGGTCATGAGCCGGATAGTTCTTCTTATGCACCTTAAGCCATCTAGAAGCATAAGCTATAACCTTACCTCGCTGCATCAATACACAACCTAGGATGACTCTGGATGTGTCACAATAGATAACACAATTGTATGAACCCTCTGGTAGAGTTAAAACAAGAGTTATAGTTAACCTAGTTTTCAGTTCTGAGAAGCTCTTCTCACACTCATCTAACAACGGGAACTTAACCTTTTTCTGAGTCAACTTAGTCAATGGAGAAGCTATGGATGAAAATCCTTCCACGAAATTTTTGATATATGTAGGAGAGGTAGGTTTGGGACACTGTTTCACTGCCTCCATTTTCTGAGAATCCACTCGGATCCCTTTGCTAGACATAATATGCCCAAGGAAAGCAACTCATTGCAACCAAAACTCACACTTGCTAAATTTAGCGAATAACTGGCGATCTTTGAGAGTTTGTAGGACAAACCTCAAATAAGTCGCATGTTCTTTCTCATTCCTAGAGTAAATGAGGATATCATCAATAAAGACAATAACAAACAAGTCCAAAGACTTCTTAAACACCCTGTTCATCAAATCTATGAAAGTTGTAGGAGCATTGGTTAGTCCAAATGACATAAATACAAATTCATAATGACCATACCTAAATCTGAAGGTTGTTTTCGAAATATCACTATCTATGACTATAAGCTGATGATAACCATATCTAAGGTCTATCTTCAAAAAATTACTAGCACCCTGAAGTTTGTAAAACAAGTCATCAATCCTGGGGATAGGGTACTTATTCTTGATTGTGACTTTGTTCAACTGTCGATAATAAATGCACATGCAGAGAGAACCATCTTTATTTTTCAAGAATAACACTGGTGCACCCCATGGGGAAATGCTAAGTCTGGTGAAAACCTTAGCTAGAAGGTCTTTCAACTATTCTTTCAATTGCATAAGCTCGGCTGGAGCCATTTTGTATATAGGAATAGAAATAGGCTCGGTATCTAGAATGAGATAAATTTTGAAGTTGATTTCCCTTTTGGGAGAAACACCGAAAAGATCTTCTGGAAACACTTTTTGGTACTCATTTATTACTGGGACTAACTCAAGAGTTGGGGTTTCAGAGCTAGAATCCTTAACCTGAACTAGATGATAGAGATACCCATTAGAGATCATCTTTCTAGCCTTAGGGTAAGAAATGAATCGACCCATTGGCACTGAGCTACTACCCTTCAACTCTAAGATTGGCTCGTCTGGAAACTAAAAATGAACGATCCTAGTTCTACAATCGAGTGAAGCATAATATGAATTTAACCAATCCATGCCTAGAATGACGTCAAAGTCTACCATTTCCAACTCTACAAGATCTGCTGAGGTGACTTTCTGATAGACCGTGACAGGGCAATTTCTGTATACCCGTCTAGCTATAAGTGGGTCACCGACTAGAGTAAAAACTGAGAAGGGTTGTGAGGGAGTTTTTGGACTGACACCAAATTTTACTGCTATATATGGAGTTACAAAGGAAAGACTATCCCCTGGATCTAACAAAGCATAAACATCTAAATGAAAGACTCGCAACTTACCAATAACCATATTAGGAGAATCTTCCTGATCCTGGCAAGCCTAGAGAGCATACAACCTATTCTTGCGCTGACCGCCACCTGTACCAGATGAGTTACCCTACTAAATTGGGTGACCTACTACTGATGGTGCTGTAGACTGAAATCTACCATTATTACCTCCTTGACCCTATTTAGAAGAAGGAGAATCTCTCAACCTGTGACTAGTCTAACGATACCCAAAACATCCTTCCTTTCCTGCGAGACACTCGCCCGGATGGTTCTTACCAAACTTAGGACAATTTGGGTAGGTCTTATTACCACCAACACTCCCCTGAGACATAGCACTTGATGCCCTACCTTTTTTATCCTGTCAAACCTGGGCGATGGAGGACTAACTAATGAAAGTGTTGGAGCTGAAGATTTCTGCGGAAACTGCGAGCGATTTCCACCACCCGATTTCTGCTTTCTGCTGAGAGTACTCATAGTTATGTGTCCTAGCCTTCATATTGTCCTTTGTATGTTCCCTAATCTTGTCTCCCTCAACATGTTGAGCATGAGTCATTAGCCTATAGATGTTCATATCTTCTAGTAACATGGTCTTTTGGCACTCTGTTTTCACTAAGTCGGATACCCCATACAAAAACTTATTTATTTGTGCCCTCAGATCAACAACCATGTGCGGAGCATACCTAGAGAGTTGGGTGAACTTGATCCCGTACCCTTGGACTGACATGCTACCTTGCCTCAAATTCATGAATTCGTGAGCTTTTGCCTCCACTAACTCTTTTAGCAAGAACCTGTCCAGAAAAGCCTCACTAAAACACTCCCAAGTGATATGTACCCCTATTTTCTTTCAATTGAGTAACCAGATGTGAGCTACATCCTAATGTTGGTAGGACGTCAACTCTACCCTATCATTTCCTGTCACTTGCATCAGTCCAAAGATTTTCTTCACCTCATCAATAATGTTTTGGGGAGCTTCTTCAACTTTCGACTCTAGAAATTTTACTGGATTCATATGGACGAAGTGTCGGACCCTGCCTGTTGCAGACCCAACATTAGTGTCAGTAGGAACTGGGGCTTGCAGGTTATTCTGGTTGGTCAAATTCTGAGCCAAAAGTTGAATAGCGTTCTGAAATTCTTCATTCGAAACCTTATGGTCTAGAACTGGAAGAATTGAATTAGCGTTGCGGGCATTCACATTCCTTCTGTAAGCTCTACGAGGAGGCATGATTTGAAAAGCATAACGAGTTAGAAGGTAACTCATATCGATGCACGACAAAAATAGCAGGAAAGTGAAGTTTTCCTAAAACACTTCGTATCCTCCCTCTCATTGATGTGGTGCACTTCACACCCATGAAAAGGACTCTACCTAGTGCGGTTTTTCTAACATCTAAGGACACTTAAACCTAATGCTCTGATACCAAGTTTGTCACACCATGGGGCTACTCTCAGGAGATCGACACGGGACCTCGGATCACGAGCGACCCTGAGCTAACCCTACTGGCATATCATAAGTATACTTGAAGATTTTTAACATAATAGTCATACTGTGCGGAAGCTAGAAACATATCACAAAATGAAATGATAGGGAATACTTATTCTAAGTCTGAATATATATAACTAAGTTTAATGACAACTAAAAGATCAAACTCAAACTGAATCTAAACTATGTCCAAATAAAATCCTCAACTAACTAGAGATACTGAGACATGTCCCTAGCTTACTCTAGGAAAACTGAAATTAAAATACTGAAAATGGAAAGATGACATATCACTCGTCCTCAAAGAATGAGGACTCACCACTGATTCTGCTTAACTGAAGATCGGGAACCAATCTATGTGTGATCTAAATGCTGAGGACCTAAACCTATTGACGAGAAGATATAGCGCAGAATATGCCTCAGTACTTGAAGGGTAGTGAGCATGCAAGATATAATAAAGCTGAACAATATATATATATATATATAACTAAAATAGAGCATATTGATCAAAGATATAAGATTAACATGAATAATATGATAAACATATTGAATATGAACTAACTGAATGTAGTGACCAAGTACCTAACATGCTGAAACTGAAAACTGAAAATGTAACTGGTAACTTCGTCAATACACTAGAATCTGAATGTGGTATCTACTAATAACCGACATAAAACTACACGAGCTAAATATGAAGTCTGATGTATACGTCCCATAAAGAGGACCCGATATACCTTGCCAATGGTATAGTGGCATGACTGGCATGATCACTAATTATAATGCCCATTGAGGGGACTTACCTATGGGAGCACATAGTTCTGGGCCTATGAGGGTAACTGACCCTAGTCCAACTTGGTATTAAACCTACTTCCAATATAATGTATCAGATACAACAATACTGTAATAAAATAAATAGCTCAAGATTCTGACATGTTAACTGAAAATGCAATATTAATATAATGAAACATTCTTAACTGAGGCATGATATCTTAATAAACTAACCTAGCAAGTCTAATTCATGAACTAAACAAATCTACATAACTAGGGTTCTGAGTTTCAAGAAAGAACTAAGCAATAATTCAACGAAAAACATGATAATTTAATTTGGATTAATCTAATAGTTGAATCATAACATAAATCTGAAATTCTAGAAACCCCAGGTCTAAACATGGTGTTGAGAATCAAGAATCTGGCTGAATTATACGGACCTAATGGGTGAAAGAAACCCACTAGTGAAATCCAACATACCTAGTGACAAATTTCATGAAGAAATCTTATGATTTCGGGGATGGAACAGACGAAACCTTGTTGCGTTCTAGGACTAGGGCTGCTCCACTACTTTTTCCTCTTTTCGCTCTAATTGGATGAATTTTGGAGAATGAATTGACTAGGGTAGGTTCTACTTTTGTTGCTAGGAAAAGCTGACAAAAACTACGTAGCTTAGGGGTTAAACGATATAGTATAGGGGTCCAACACATAAGGAAAAAAACAAACGACCCCTGACTTAAATGCTGTCGAGGCCAATCGACGGACATATTGACGGTCTGTGGACTAACCCACGGTCCGTCATGTCAACTATTGACTGGCTTGAGAGAGTGGAAGTTTGGGGTCTCGATCCACGAACAAGAAGCACGGCCCGTGGTCTAACCTACAGTCTGTGGGTTGACCCCTAGATATTTTTCTGGACTATTTCTCCGACGGGCTGTAGGTGGCCATCGACGGACCCCATCTACGGTCCGTGGGTCACCCTATGGTCCGTGGGTGGTGCCCGTCGTTGCCACCTGCAACTTTTGAAATTTGCAATTTTTTATTTCTAGGATACTGGGTGTTACAATTTTAGTCTCAAGTTTAACGACTAAAAACATCTTCTGGCGGTGCTCCAAAAATTCAACACTTAAGTAGCGGTCACAACTCATTAAATTCTTCCATTACCACCTGAACCTGTTCAAGGTAAGTAAACATATCAGAATCATGCTTTATAAGGTAGGTAAACAGAGATATCTTCTTATAAAAGTCAGATATGTTATTTGTGTATTACCCACAAGCCGTTTTTTTCATACTGAGAAACCAGCTTGGAATGGTTTGAACAAAGACATCAACCTTGAATCATTAGATCTCCAGAACAGACTACATAATTAAGCATCAATATTCTTCTATTCCCCCCCCCCATCATTTTCAGTAATATCCTTAGTCTCTTTGAACAAGTGATCCTGAACACCTTGTCCTTTTCACCATAGCTAAACAGAGAAAATCAAGATAAGTAGTTTTCACTACCTATCAATATTTTTGTGGTGATACCATGGTTTGGGTTGCTCAAAACTATAGATTTAGTACTAAAAACATCGGATCTGAGAAACATGAGGGGTCAAAGCAAAAAATTGAGTGTTATTAGTGTCCACAAAATAGAGTGAATTTTGGTCCGACACATAATGTTGTCACCGGAATATGGAAAGTTTAGTCACTACAATAGGAAAAAGTAGATTTGATCATAGGAATATGGTCCTAAACAAGAAAATTAATATGAACAACCTCGAAATGAAGAAACAAGACCACTGGAAAATACTACCAAAAACTGACATCCACCAGCGCGTGGCGATAGAGATCTGAAGTTGCAGGTGATGCATGAGAGCGCATGACGGCATGTGGGAACCAAATGCAGTAGAAATTCTTGTGTAGGGTGGTATGAGGGTTACGATCCTATTGGTGATACTGGTATATGCACCATACCCCTAGAGAAAAAAGAACTTCGGACCTGCAGTGTATCTTTTAGGAAATATGTCTTCTTTTCTCTCAAAAATTATTTTATTGCTTGTATCTTACGATAAACATAGTTGGTCCTTGGGTTATGGGCTCAGGTGCTTCTGACCACATTGCTAGTAATAAATCTTAATTGTTTGATATTACTTATTTTCAATCCATTCCCACTATTACGTTACCTAATGGTTTTCAAGCCATGGCATCCAGAGCTAGTCAATCCAATCCCTTAGCTTCCCTGACTCTAATAATTTTCTTTTCATCCTGGTTGTCCTTTTATCTTTCTGTCAATCCATCATTCGGCTAGAACATTATATTGTTTCGTTTCATTCTTTTATAACTTCTTTGTTAAACATACCTTGGTACAGGAAAAAATGATAGGTGAAATGTGTGAGTCAGATGGACTTTAATATCTCAATTATCCCAGCTCCACTATAGTTTGTTCAATCTACGACTCTCCAATTTAATCCATATATAATTGATACACCCTAGTATATCGAAACTTCAAAAAGATGGTACCTTTCTCTAGTAATCAAAATAAGTTGCACACTATTTATTTGTTCAATCAACCTGGTTTCTCTTGCACCACGTATCTTTGGGAGCACATGCTTTGTCTATATTCTCACTCCAAGTAAAGACAAATTGGCTCTTTGTGCTCTTAAATGTGTTTCTCAGCTATTTGAGGGAATAATAGGTATATGGAAGCATCTCACTTGACCCAGTGATTACCTTATATCTTATGTTTGTTGATGTTACTTCTTTGAAGGTCATCCCTACTTTACATCCTCTTCTACTAAACATCTAGGAATTTATGAGGTTCTAATACCAGTTTAATCTTTGGGGGTCTTGCCATAGTATATCATTCGACTTCACCTTCTACTACTACATCTTCCTCAGCTCCAACTAGACCACTATTGACTTATCATCATCATCCGCACTCCTCATCTTGACCAAATGATTTATGCCCTCCCCCAGTTGTTCCTCTTGTGAACTTGTCTACACAGAGTTCTTCCATTGCCACTGGAAAATGTGTTCGCTCTACTAGTAATACTCACTCTATCTATACTTGGTTGAGATATCATGGTTTTCCACCGGCCCATTCTGTATCACAATCATTTGTTTCTATTCCTAAGACTACAGGTATAGCTCTTTCTCATCCAAGCTGGTAACAAGCTATGATTGAAGAGATGTCTGGATTATAGTTTAGTGGCACTTCAGAGCTCACTCCTTTACCTCCAAGCAAGTCTATATGTTGTTGTCGTCTAGTATATATAGTAAAGGTTGCTCCCGATAGATAGATTAATCACCTTAAGTTTCACCTAGTATTCAATGGTTACACATACATTTTTGTTCTTGACTATTGTGATACCTTTTGTTTTATCACTAAGATTGCTTCAGTTAGTCTCTTCTAATATATGGTTGTTGTTTGGCATTGGCCTCTCTACTAATTGATATTAAAATGTCTTTCTTCATACAGATCTCGAAAAAGGGATATATATAGAGCAACTACCTGGTGTTGTTGCTCTAAAGTAGTTTGTCAGCACCCTTTCAGTCAACCAATAGTTTTATACATGGAAAATTTAATCGAAAAGTTGATTCAATCAACAACTATTATTTATGTTATTTAGTTGAATTTGTAGGTCCTTTGTAAAAAGGTGTTTTCCCTATAGCATTTTTTTTCTCAGTAGTAGTTATTAGCAGTAAGAAGGTTATTCCTCCATGTTCTTATTTCAATTGTAGTAAGAAGTTGTTTCCTTGTTGTTAGGTGCATGGTTGATCCACCAATGTTGTATTTAAGTTATTTTAATTCAATGGAAAGATAAGTAGAAATTATTCAAGTCTTTGAGTATTTCTCACTCAAGAGATTGCAGGTTCTCTCTAGACGAACCAACACCATAGGTCGTAGGAAGAAAACATTTGATTTCACACTACAATGTCCCATAACTAGATCCGTATCAGGGGACCATAACATAGTCTAGTAACATGATGTGTGGGCTATGACGAACACCTTAAGACCTGAAGTAGTCTTCTCAAGCATGGGTCGGGAAGTATACCACGGTTATTCAGGAATATGGCATTGTACGACATGAAGTCGATCATTCTGTGTTTTATCGTCACTTTGGTCTAGGTTTGTGCAGGTACTTTGTGGTTACGTTGATGACGCAATCACCACGAGTAATGATGACGAGGAAATTACCAAACTAAAACATCACTTTTTTCAACAATTTATCTTGGTCAATTGAGGTACTTCTTAGGCCTAGAGGTTGCTCAATTCAAATCAAGAAATATCATTTCACATAATAAGTATGCACTTGATATTTTTGGAGAGACATGGATGACAGATTGCAGGCCTATTGATACTCCAATGGATCCAAATGTTAAGCTTGTTAGACAATTTACATTTTTTCTAGCTTATTATTTTTATTGTTTTTTACTTATTTCAGTTTAGTTCTTCCTATTTTCTAGCTAGACTTAGTCAACTTTAGTTGTTCAATTTCTGAAGTTAGTGGCCCTTTTAATGGCCGTTAGTGGCCCCTTTTATGTTTGTTAGTGGCACATGTTCTTATTTAGTTTTAACATCCACTTTGTTAGTGTCTACTAGAGAGAAAATGGTTAGATTTTTCCTTGTATAAATTTAGATCTTTTGCAAATTAATACACAACTAGAATTTCATAAGTTCACTCTATTTTTATTCTTCAAATAAGTTTTTTGAGTGTTTTGTTTTAACAATGGCATGAGACCCTCTAGTTGATCTTACAAGACCAAAAAGTTTTAACCTATAACACAAATGGCATCCAACAACCTACCTTTAAATCCACCATTCACTTCCACCGGTGAAGATTACCAAATTTGGTGTGTGAAGATGCAAGCCTTTATGGAAGCCTATGAACTTTGGGAAACTATGGCGGAAGATAAACCACTTGTTGATCTACCAGCAAATCCTACCTTGGGTCAGAAAAAATCCAACAATGAAGAGAAGGCAAACAAATCTAAATCCAAGTCGCTTATGCAGAATGTTGTGACAGATTCTGTGTTTTATAGAATCATGGCTTGTAAAACATCAAAAGAAGCTTGGGATAGGTTGAAAAAAGAATATCAAGGCAGCAATAAAATACGTCAAATGCAAGTGTTGAACTTGGAAAGTGAGTTTGAGTCCTTGAATATGTAGAAACATGAAACAATCAGTAAGTATGCTAATCGAAACTCCTTAATTGTTAATAACATTACACTTCTTGGTGAAGAATTTACAGAAAAATGAATTGTGGAGAATGTTCTTGTGACTCTTCCTAAGAGGTTTGAATCTAAGACTTCCTCTCTTGAAGAATTCAAGGACCTGGGCAAACTTTCATTAGGTGAACTAATGAGCGCTGTTCAAGCATAAGAGAAAATGAGGACTATGAGATGGGACAAGTTCATTGAAGGATCTTTCTCTATACAAAAGTAGCTTTTTGGTAAAGGAAAGCAACAGTTCAACCAAAAGAATAAGGGAAAGCATGATGGAAAAAACAATAGTGGAGATGTGAAACAGAAGTTCCCTCCGTGCAAACATTGTAAAAGAATTACACATCTAGAGAAGTACTGTTGGTGGAGAGTTGATGCTATATGTAGCAATTGTAAGAAGATGGGGCACATATCCAAGGTCTGCAAATCAAGAGCAAAGGCCACTGGAGCTTTGCAAGCACAAGTAGAACAAGCTGCAGATGCACATGAGGAGCAACACTTTGCAGTTTCATACTTTTCAATCAATGAATTCTTTGATTTATGGCTTCTTGATAGTGGTTGCACACATTACTTGTGCAATGATGCTAAACTCTTCAAATTCCTTGATGATACTTACAAATCTAAATTAAAAGTGGGAAACGCTAAGGCAGTAGAAGTCAAAGGCAGAGGTACAGTGTCTATCTCAACAATATTAGGTATCAATACTATTCATGATTTTTTGTACACATCTGATATGAGTCTAAAAAAATTGAGTGTTGGACAAATGCTTGAAAATAATTATTCTCTGCATTTTAAGAATCGTGAATGTGTTGTTTCTGACCCTTCTTGAGTAGAATTATTTTATGTCAAGATGAGCAACAGAATGTTTTTAGTTGATTGGTAGAAACTAACTAAGTAGGCTTACATTATTTCTTCACAAACATGTGCAAACCTATGGAACAAAAGGTTTGGTCAGTTCAATCCGAGAAGTATCGTTGAGATGAAAAAGAAGGAGCTACTGGAAAATATTCCTGAATTTCTTTCTAATGCTCAAGTTTGTGAAACTTGCCAACCTGGAAAGAAAACTAAATTTCCATTTCAAGCAAATCAGGCATGGTGTCACGCCCCAAACTCGAGGGGCACAACTGGATCCTAATGCCAAAACTCAGGCACAAGCCGACCTTGTTGAGCCATTTGCTACTAGAGCATGGCAGCCACACACAATCAAGAAAACAAACATGTATATCTTGGTTTAAAACTAATCCATCGGCCGACATGGACCTTGTCAACTGATCTATAAAAGAAACAAATACTCCTAGGAGATCATATATATAAATAACCAACTAGCATAGAAGTCCTGATTGGGCCATTGAGGCCACCATGATATCTATACCAAAACTAAAAACAGGTATATATCAATACAATACATCAAACAGCTCACAAGCTTCAGCAAACCAACAACATAGGCCAATATGGCCGTAACGTAGTTATACACCCCACACACTAGTCTCCAAGCTTCTAAGAGTAGTAAATATTAGCGGGATAGGGCCCCAACCTACCCATGAAGATATATACAATAAAAGGTAACAAACCTCCCAACTCTGGCTGCTACAGAGGAAAAGGGCTAGCCAACCGGATGAAAGTCAATTTTCCTGCTGAGGAGGTCTACTCAATCATCTGTCAGGACTTGTATGCATGAATGCAGCGCCCCCAAGGCAATGGGGCATCAGTACAAGATAATGTACAGAGTATGAAAGGCAATAGACTATGAGGAGGTATCCTAATATATTGTAATAATCTGATAATTAAATCAAGGATAAGATAAGTGTAATGACCTACTCCTTAATCTAAACTTATCAAAAATAATAAAACAACAACCTACCCAAGCCCCCATAAGCTCGGCAGGTACAAAAACACGCAAGACCACCTACTCAGGCCCGCATAAGCGTGGAAAGTGCCAATCATCCTATATACCCCTATTGGTAGTCCCCTAGCCCTGTAGGCAATCACATAGTCCTCTTAGGCATTAATATAGCCCCGTAGGTAGCACATAGCTCTCTCAGGCATCAACATAGCTTATAGACAACTCATAGACCTCTTAGGTAACAGCATGGCCCTGTAGGAAGCACATAGCCTTCTTTGGCATCAATATAGTCCTGTAGGCAACTCATAGCACTTTTAGGCATTCATATGGCCCTGTAGGCAGAACATAGCCCTTCTAGGCATAGATCACATTCTTGCAGCTAACCGCAATAGCCCCAAGGGCAACAATAACAATCCAGTTGCTAAAAGCGATCCATTTAGTTATAAGCAACTATACAAATATCCTCTAAGTCGTGTCCAACATAGGGATGCTACTAACTGACTAAGAATCTCGACAAGGAAGGATTATATCAACTCATGTAGCCAACAATCAACAATAATGGCTAAAAGTGTAACAAGGATAACAACCCAATTACATTGCTCCTAAGATTTAAGGAAACATGTCGTAAGTAGGTAATAGCCTTAACATAAATTTCCAATGAACGCTTGAAAGACTGTAGTTCCTTCACGAAAGTTGTTCATTATGTCCTAAGCTTCGCAAACACTATATATACACAGCTGGTATGAACCTATAAACAGTTCATAATTAATCTTAAATCAGCAAATTTGACATATTGCCCCAACTTGTCGAAATGTCCGTATAAATTCATAAAAACAACCATAAATGTAACACCCCAAAAATGCTATCAAGAGTCGCATGTCGATAAACCACTGCTTAATTATTAAAATATGTTTAATTCTCATTTAGGGAACTTGAAATAATGTTACATTTGTAACCTTGCTTAAAATAATTGTCATCGTAATTTAATGTATTGTATGGGGGTATTTGCGTAATGCTTTAATTAGAAATAAGTATAGCTTTAAAAGGAGGTGAAGGATATATATATAGGTGTATATGTATGCATTTGGGCAGCACACAATTATTTGGGCAGCTTACTTTTAGGGACAGCTGTGTATATGATAAGCACCTCTTGTGTTACTATATTTTGTCACCTCCTCTTAGGAAATTTGTCTCAGCTGAAGTATAGGTCCCTTAGAATATTGTCCAACCTGTTTTTCTTCAAGATCACAAGAGAAAATCTTGGTCCTTTTGGCTGTAAATCGAGTTACACTCTTCTGTTTGGTAAGTGGTAAAACCTGTTTTTGAGTTGCATAGCGTTTAGTAGATTAAGCATATCTCTTTCTGTAGAACTTTGTTTACTGTGAATAAATATGATTTGGAAAGATAATTTGTATATGTAAAACTCTTATGTTTATGTTAAACTCTAATTTGGTTGTTATTGATTCGACATATGGGACGCATCATAGGACAAGTTCTGTCCAGATTCTGAAGTTTGAAATCCTGTATGGACAACTGTTAGTGTTTTGAATATATCTATTTATCCAAAATACATTTTGCAGTGATGTTTGGTTGTTTACAACCTTAAAAGAGGTACTTACATCTTTCATGAAGAGTATACAGTACAGTTTTGCCGTTTGCCATTTCAAATCTTAGTTGCGACATGATGCACTAGGATGGCCAAAATTTACTGTTTGGGAGCATAGTCGTATTTGTACAGACTAGTCTTAGTTGTGATGATAACCCGATTTTACGTCATCATTATTGAGCTGCTAGAAAGTAAATAATTTATTCAATTCATTTTTTTAAGGTTTTATATCCTCGTGTACAAGTTGAAGACTTTGATACGCTGCTGGGTCTACGGTTTGACTTGGGGAGTTTTGTTGGACTGTTTTTGTGCTAAAGAACTGAGGTTTGTGTATAAACCTATACTTGTATTTTTTTTACCTACTGGTATATCTGAAAGTTATCTTGGTACCTTGGTTACATCTTATCACTTTGCATTGTCGTATTGGTATTCTTTAATACATTAAAGACGCTTATGTAACTCACCCACTTGTACGGATTGTTTAATCAGTTAGTACTCTTGTTGGGACCTTGTCTTTCTTGTGGTTGTGACTTTGTTCCTCTTGGCATGGCTCTTGGTTCGGATCATTTGCCATTTTGACTCTAGATTTTTTGTTCGTCTTAAGAATGGAAGTTGTCCATTTTAAGTACGAACTAGGAAGCCATTTTTAATATGGTTCTTGGTTCTCTTGATTATTGGGTTTTGACCCTTCTTGATGTAGGGCGTTGATCCTTCTTAATACCTTCTCGTGCTTAGTGTGACGACATGATGTATATATTGGGTGAGCCTTGTTGTTGAATATCTTGAAAAGTTGTGCTATGAGCATTCATGGCATTTGGACCTTTAAATATTGAACTTGATACTCCTTGTATATTGTTTACTTGATTTATTGATTTTGTTTCGATCGTGATGCCCTTGACTTGAGAATGATAACTTGTCGAATTTGAGGGCTACAAACATATAGTTTTTACACCACTAAGCTATATGCTTAGCGATAGTTATTTCTATCGTAGGGGTTGTTCGCGATGATGCTTGAAGCTGGCCATTGAAGATGGAGATTTTGCCAGCCTTAAGGAAGATCACATTTGCATATAGGCATATATAGTTTATATAAACCTTGGGACTTGTACATGATCCTTGTGCTGTATATTTACAGGAGATTTTGAGGGCTGATTTGGTCATGCCACCATGGGTTGTAATAAAAGTATGGTTATATGTTTTTATCTTTTTGGGGTGTGTAAACCCAAGTCTGTAATATACTAATTTGCTATATGTTTTGAAAGTTGTGTGAAGCATGAGCCGGCTGATTTTGGTAATTGGAAGCTTGTAATATTCTTGTTATTTCACCCTCGAGTGTGAGGTTAACATATGAATGAAGATCTGGTCGGTTAATTGCTTAAATGTTATAAAAAAATTTTGGAGTTCGTTATGAATCTAATCCCTCTACTAGTTTAAAATTAGTATGCCCTCATTAATTGGTTTTAAATGTCGCAAGTATTTAATCAGATTTCTTGTTTAAGTAGTGGTATCGTTTTGAAAGGATCGCTACAATAAAAGGGTCCCGAAATGATTACCTTAGTAAACCAAGTGTAACCCTGAAGAAACACTAATAGCTACAAATTTATATCTTCAAAAACTAGCTCCAAACGCAGCTAATAGAAGGGAAAAACGATTGCCACGTGTAGGGATTACGTTTCAAGGAACGGGGGAAATGTTTAATGGTTGAAATCGTCAAAAACTAACCTTCATCATGCTAGAACTCCATAGGAACCCTCTCTTAAGCTTTCTCTCCGGTTTGGAACTGAAATGGAATGTTTTCATGGCTTTAAACGTTAAATAAGACAACATACCATATTTTTTACCCGACTTGGATTCAGCCCCGGCAATCCCTAGTAAAACCCTCATAACTTTTTTCTATGATGTTGGTTTGATACAGGGTTTTGTTCATTGCAAACTAGACTCGTAGGCCTTCGATTTAATGGGTAATAGGCCTTCTAACTCTTTATATATTGGGAGAAAACATCCAAGACATTTGACCCAAAATTTAGACATATCTTTAAAAAGGAAATTACGATAACTTTCGCCAACTTCTATTTTGCCACTTAATTTCAAAAGTTGAGATACAACCCTTGAACACTTAAAATATGACATACCACATCATTTTTAATTTATTACTCACCCTCCTTGTCTTTCCACGATGATACGAGTTAATTTAGACATTTTGGAAAGTCGGGGTGTTACATCCTTCCCCCCATAGAAACATTCGTCCTCGACTGAAACAAAATAAAAATATAAGGCATGTGGTTAAGTTTGTCCTATCTAGAACCTAAAATGCAAAAAGTATAACCTAGGCATCTCACATGACGACATAAATTCCTAAGCAATATAGTTCCGCAATAACAGTGCGAGCAAAATATACAACGACAACAACAATAATAATAAGCAACAATATAAACAAATCAGATAGGTATCTTACCTCACTGCACCAATATAAACTGATATGCCATCACCCTAGGTTATGAAACAAGTGAGGATATTTGGACCTCATGCCATCCTAAGCTTCCCAGGTCACCTCTTCTCTATTCTCGTTTCTCCACAATACTTTAACCAAAGCCACCTCTTTGGTCCTCAATTTACGGACCTGCCGATCTAATATGGAAACTGGAGTTTCCTCATAGGACAACTCCTCTATGATCTGAACATCCTCAACTGGGCCAACCCGAGAGGGGTCTCCTAGACACTTTCGTAGCATAGATACATGAAAAACTGGATGAACAAATTCTAGCCCCGAATGCAATTCTACCTCATAAGCCACTCGTCCTTGCCTCTGAAGGATCCAATATGGCCCAATGAATCTTGGACTAAGCTTGCGTTTTTCCCAAATCTCATAACCCCCTTCATAGGCGAGACTTTTAAGACTACCCAGTCATCGACGCAAGACTCTAAGTCCCTTCGTCGCATATCTAAGTATGACTTCTATCTACTTTGAGTTATTAGAAACCTCTCCCATATAAGCTTGACCTGCTCCACTATCTACTGTACTAAGTCAGGTCCAATCAACCCTGACTCACCTATCTCGAACCATCTAATGGGGAATCTACATTTTCATCCATACAAAGCCTCATAAGGTGCCATCCTAATAATGGAATGATAACTATTATTGTATGCGAAGTCTACAAGAGGTAAGTGGTCATCCCAACTCCCCTTGAAGTCTAGCGTACACGCCCATAGCATATCCTCAAGTGTCAAAATTGTGCGCTCAGCCTGACCATCTGTCTGAGGGTGAAAGGCTGTACTAAGATTAACCTGTGTCCCCAGTCCTTTCTAGAAGGACTTCCAGAAGATGGCGGTGAATTTTGCTCCTCTATCAGAGATAATAGATATTGGGACACTGTGTAGCCTAACAATCTCCCTAATATAGAGCCCTGCACAGTCTTCGATCGTAAAAGTAGCCCTGACTGGTAAGAAGTGGGCTGATTTGGTTAGTCTATCAATAATTACCCAAATAAAGTCAAACTTGCGACGTGATCGAGGTAACCCTGTAAGAAAATCCATATTAATTGCTTCCCACTTCCACAAAGGAATGGCTATCTCCTGAACTAGCTAGTGGGATTTTGGTGCTCAACTTTCACGTGTTGGCAGTTAGGACACTATGCCACTAACTCAGGAACATCCTTCTTCATCCCGTGCCACCAATAGATCTCCTTAATATCATGGTACATTTTCATCGAACCAGGGTGAATAGAATAATGAGAATGATGTGCCACTTCGATAATTCGATGCGGAAGCCCTGCAAGATTCGGAATATACAATCGACTGTTATATCTAAGGATTCCATCTCCTACTATATCAAATACTAAAGTCTATTTATTATGAGCCTTCACTCTGAGCTGCTTTAAACTAGGATCCTCTTGCTGTCGTGATATTACTTCTACAACTTGTGATGATACGATTGTGTCCTAAATTGTTACCCCACTATCTTCTGCCTCTAACAATTTGACTCTAAAGCTAGCTAACTGATGAAGCTCTCATGCTAGTTCATGCTTCTCAACACCTAAATATGATAAAATATCCATAGATCTTCGACTAAGGGCATTAGCTACCACATTTGTCTTTCCTGGATGATATAAAATGTCCACGTCGTAATCTTTCAGTAACTCAAGCGATCGACGTTGTCAAAGATTTAACTCCTTTTGTCTAAAGATATATTGAAGGATTTTATTCTCTATGAATATGTCAACATGAACGCCAAACAAATAGTGTCTCCATCTCTTTAGCGCATACACAACTGCAGCCAACTCTAAATCATGGGTCGGATAGTTCTTCTCATGCTTTCTCAACTGCCTTGAAGCATATGCGATAACCTTACCATCTTGCATTAGAACACATCCCAACTCAACACCAGAAGCATCACAATACACCGCATAGCCTTCTGAACCGTCTGGCAATGCAAGAACTGGTGTTGATGTCAGCCTGTCCTTCAGCTCCTGGAAACTATGCTTGCAAGCCTCAGTCCACTGGAACTTAGTTGCTTTTTGAGTCAGCTTCATTAATAGGTCTGAAATTCAAGAAAACCCCTCTACAAACCTTTTGTAGTATAAGATAACCCTAAGAAACTACGAACCTCAGTCGGAGTCATGGGTCTGGGCCAAGTCTTTACGGCCTCAATCTTATGTACATCAACCGCAATGCCTGGATCTGATAAAATATGGCCTAAGAAAGCTACAGAGTCTAACCAGAACTCACACTTAGAAAACTTTGCATAAAGTTCTCGGTCTCGAAGAACTTGAAGGATTGCTCACAGATGATTTTCATGCTCATCTTTTGAATGTGAATACTCCAAAATATCATCAATAAATACAATCACAAACAAGTCTAGATACGGCCTAAATATACTATTCATCAGGTCCATGAACACTGCTGGGGCATTAGTTAATCCAAAACACATTACCAAGAACTCAAAGTGTCCATATCTAGTTCTAAAAGCTGTCTTTAGAACGTCTTTCACCCGAACTCGTATCTAGTGATACCCTGATCTTAAATCAATTTTGGAGAAACACTTAGCACCTTGTAACTGATCAAACAAGTCATCTATTCTCGGAAAGGGATACTTATTTTGTATAGTTGTCTTATTCAGCTGTCGGTAATCGATACACATTCTTAGTGAGCCATCTTTCTTACTTATGAATAACACTGGTGCACCCCATGGTGAAGCACTAGGCCTAATAAAGCCTTTATCCAGAAAGTCTTTCAGCTGATCCTTCAACTCCTTTAGCTCAGCAAGAGCCATTCTATAAGGAGGGATAAATATGGGTTGTGTACTTGGTAGCATATCAATAGCAAAATCAATTTCCCATTCTGGAGGGATACCACAGAGATTATCTAGAAATACATGTAGAAACTCATTAACTGAAGAAATAGACTGAAGAGTCGGTGGTTCTGCATCTATATCATGAATGTGAACAATATGATAAATACAACCCTTGGTAATCATCCTCCTCGCCTTAAGATAGGAAATAAACCTACCTTTCGGCGTTGTTGTATCACTTTTCCCTTCCCGAACAGCCTCTCCTGGAAAGTGGAATCCAACAATCTTTGTCCGACACTCAACATTAGCATAACAAGACGCTAACCAGTCCATACTCATAATAACGTCAAAATTGACCATCTCTAACTCTACAAGATCTACAGAGGTCTTATGGTCGATAACTTCTACTGTGCAACCTCGATAGACTCTCTTGGCAACAATAGACTTACCAACTGGTGTAGATAAAATAAAGGGTTGATCTAATGACTTTGCTACTATACATAACTTACCCGCAATAAATGGAGTAACATAAGACAGAGTAGATCCAGGATCTATCAAAGAATAAACACAATGGGGCCAAATAGTCAATGTACCTGTCACAACATCTGGTGATGACTCTGAGTCCTGTCGGCCGGTTAATGAATACGTACGGTTATGTCCACTACCAGAACTAGATGGTCCCTCTCTGCCTCAACCTCTACGTACTGAAGTCTGGGGTCCATGCACTGTAGACTGTGCTAATGAGGAGGAACCTACTACTGACCTGGTTGACTGACCTATGCCACCCTGACCTATGGTAGGGAAGTTTCTCAACTCATGCCCCTCCTGTCTATAAGAATAATAATCTATGGAACCCTGTCTACACCTCCTGAAATGCATTCTACCGCAAGTACCGCAACACGGCAGGGCTGTCCTAGCCTGGCCTGAACCCCTCTGCTGTTGCGAGCCTGATGCTCGTTAACCTTCACATGTGCCTGACTGTTCCTGACGATCAAATCTACTACCTTGGAACTTTGTGGTGGAGGTCTAGGTGGCCTAATAGAATATCGGGGTCTGGGACAACCCTAAAAATCTCCCTGCGAACCAGCGGGCCTAGTCTTCTTCAGTCTCTCTCTCTCGACCCTGTCACTCATATACTGTAAATGTCGGCGATCCTCTATGCCTTGTGCAAATGCCTGAATTCACGAGATATCCATATTATCATTTAGTGCAGCGGTAGAACAAGTATCAATATAGTGTGAGTCGAGCCCTCCCACAAATCTACGCACCCTATTATGCATCATATCAACAAATGTTGGTGCATATCTAGCCAATAAATCAAATCTCAGCCTGTACTCTCGAGCACTCATGCTGCCCTGTCGGTTGTTCAGAAAATGGTCCACCCGGCCATCCCTAATCTCTCGAGGCAAATAGTGATCTATAAAAGCTTCTGTAAAGCTATCCTAAGTGGGTAGGGATGCATCTTTTCCCCTAGATCTATCCCAACTCTCGTACCATATTACTGCAACATCGCACAATTGAAATGCTATTAACTCCACTTACTCAGTCATTAAGGCATGCATGACTCTAAAGATCCTACGAAGCTGATCAATCAAGTGTTGAGGATCTTCTCTGCGATTTATCCTTGTAAACTGGGAGGATTCAAGGAAAGAAATTCATGAACTCTCAAATTTCCGGGCCCTTCAGAAGGTCCGTCAACATCTAGTACAACTAGTTGGCACCATGCAACTACTAACTGTGCTAACATACGTATTGCACTCTTGAAATCCTTATCATATGCAGTAGGAGGAACTAGAGATGGTACTGCTGGTGGAGCCGGAAGTCCTGTAACCCTCGGAGGCTTTTGAGGCGGTGGAAAAGCTATAGGGGGCTCAGAAGATGTCTCCCCCTGGGTCTCACAATGGGCTACCTCCACCTGTGGTACCTTGCCGGTACCCTCGCTTGCAATTGTATCTAGCCCCTGGCTAGTTGTGGTCTGTCTAGTGTCAGTCATCTCTAGCTGCATATAAGTATCAATTATAAGCTAGGAACCTCAACCCTTAAAACACCGCTCTATAGTACGAGGTGAGCAAAAGAAGGATAGTCGTTCTAACATGCATGATAGCTTCTTGCTTATCGGATGTGGTGCACAATACATTTATAAACAAGACTCTACTAGACATGGCTTGCAGACTCCCTAGGATACAACATTGCTCCGATACCAAGTTTGTCACGCCCCAAACTCGAGGGTCGCAACTAGCTCCAAATGCTAAAACTCAGGCTCGACGCGACCCTACTGAACCATTTGCTACTTGCGCATGGCAGTCACACCCAATCAAGAAAACAAACAAGTATATCTCAACTTAAAGCTAAGCCCTCGGCCGGCAAGGCCCCTGTCAACTGATCTATAAAAGAAATAGCTACTCCCAGGAGATCATATAAATAAATAGCCAACTACCACAGAAGTCCTGATTGCGCCGTCGAGGCCATCATGATATCTATACCAAAACTAAAAGTAGGTAGATATCAATACAATACATCAAACAACTCACAAGTTTCAGCAAACCAAAAACATATATAGACCAGTATGGCCATAACATATCTATACACCCCACACTAGTTTGCAAGCCTCTAAGAGTAGTAAAGATTAGCCAGACAGGGGCCCAGCCTACCCATAAAAATATATACAACAAAAGGTAACAAACCCCCCAACTCTGGCAGCTCCGGAGGAAAGAGGCTTGCTAACTGGATAAAAGTGAATCCTGCTGATGAGGAGGTCTACTCGGTCATTTGTCTGGGCCTGCATGCATCAATGCAGCTTCCCCAATGCAATGGGGCTTCAGTACAAGATAATGTACAGAGTATGAAAGACAATAGACTATGAGGAGGTATCCTTTTATACTGGAATAATGTGATAAATAAATCAATAATAAGATAACTGTACTGACCTGCTCCTAAATCTAAACTTATCAAAAATAATAAAACAACAGCCTACCCAAGCACGCATAAGCTTGGCAGGTACAAACAGCACACAAGACCACCTACTGAGGCCCCTATTAACCCGAAAGGTGTCAATCAACCAATATACCCCTACGTGTAGTCCCCTAGCCCCGTAGACAGTCACATAGCCTTCTTAGGCATTAATATAGCCCCAAGGGTAGCACATAGCTCTCTTAGGTATCAACATAGCTTATAGACATCTCAAAGCCCTCTTAGGCAACAACATGACCCTTTAGGAAGCACAGAGCCTCTTAGGCGTCAATATAGTCCTGTAGGCAACTCATAGCTCTTTTAGGCATCCATATAGCCCTGTAGGCAGAACATAGCCCTTCTAGGCATATATCACATTCCTACAGCCAACCACAATAGCCCCAAGGGTAACAATAACAATTCAATTGCTAAAAGCGAGCCATTTAGTTATAAGCAACCTATGCAGACAACCTCTACGTCATGTACAACATAGGGACACTACTAGCTGAATAAGAATCCCGATAAGGGAGGATTATATCTACTCGAGCAACCAACAATCAACAATAATGGCTACAAGTGTAACAAGGATAACAACCCGATTACATTGCTCCTAATCTTTAAGGAAACATGTTGTAAGTAGGAAATAGCCTTACAATACCTTTCCAATAAACTCTCGGAAGACCGTAGTTCCTTCACGAAAGTTGTTCCTTATGTCCAAAGCTTCGCAAACACTATATATACACAACTGGTACGCACCTATAAATAGTTAATAATTAATCTTAAATCAATAGATTTGACATGTTGCCCCAACTTGTCGAAACGTTCGTAGAAATTCATAAAAACAACATAAAAGGGTCCCGAAATGATTACCTTAGTTAACCAAGTGTAAACCTTGAAGAAACACCAATAACTAAACAATTACATCTTGAAAAACCAGCTCCAAACGTAGCTAATAGAAGGGAAAAACAATTGCCATGCGTAGGGATTACGTTTCTAGGCACGAGGGATATGTTTAATGGTAGAAACATCAAAAAGTAACCTCCATCATGCTAGAATTCCATAGGAACCCTGTCTTAAGCTTTCTCTCTGGTTTGGAACTGAAATTGAATGTTTTCATGGCTTAAAACGTTAAATAAGCCTACATACCATATATTTGACCCGACCCAGATTCTGCCCCGGCAGTCCCTAGTAAAACCCTCATAACTTTTTGCTATGATGTTGGTTTGATACAGAGTTTTGTGTGTTGAAAACTAGACTCGTAGGCCTTCGATTTAATGGGTGATAGTCCTTCTAAATCTTTATATATTGGGAGAAAACATCCAAGACATTTGACCCAAATTTTAGAAAAATCTTTAAAAAGGAACTTACGATAACTTTCGCCAACTTTTATTTTGCCACTTACTTAACTTCAAA